>CM042420.1:18369553-18467053 GCA_023634145.1 Thymallus thymallus
TTGCTTGACCATGCTGTAGGTTATGTTTTGTGATAAAGCAAAGGTGTGGTTGAAGTTATTCTACCACTGTCTTTTCTTATTGTCTCAACCTTCAGGCCTATTTACCCACTCACCGCTACTGTAAAGCTGTACTATTTTAAAGAATGATACACAGTTTAGTAAAACTCCTCAAAAGTGTTGCGTGGCTAGAGGTTGAAAATGCATGTTGGAGACCTCCACGGAGTGGGATTAGGCAGCCATGTTGGAGTGTTAATTGGATTCTGAACAAGGTTGCGAATCTCTTTCACCTCTAGTGACTCGTTTCCGCCGAGATGTCTGGAAACATGCTCCTGGGGAAGAGATGGACCTTTAGATCACTCCCCCAAACGAGTTTGGAATTCACCGCTGCTAATCCTTTTGACCTAACACTTGAGAGGTTAACTGCTTCCTGTTCTGACTCAAGTTGAATCACTGTGCCGGTGTTAAAATGTCTTTCTCACTGGCCTCCGGGCATTGATGGAGAATCTGGCCAAGTGCTTGGCAAGTAAGGTATGAGCTAATGCTACAAATGCCAGTTTATAAGCAGCCACTTTTATATAACGCAATTTAGTTATGCGTACCATACATTTTACTTACGTGTGGTCCCGGGAATCGACGCAAATGCTAATTTGACACGAACGCTAATTTGACACAATATAGTGTAAACGGTATTCACAAAACAAAAAAAGTGAGTAAACAGCGTTATTTCCCTACAGCCCTTGTCTACTGTAATGTGAGCCAAACAGAGTTCATAATTTTGTCATTTATTTTACTCCAAGTGGAAGAACATAGAGGACACTAGAGATTTTCTGTGGAGGAGGCTTTATATATATATATATATTGGATTTTAATGTTTTCCAACAGGTCGTCCAACCAGAGGAGGGGGTGTAATGGGCAACAAGTAATGGGGTAACACTTTATTTTAAGTGTCCGTATTAAACCACTTACAAGGCAGTGTGCTCACTATTTATTAATCACACACACACACACACACACACATTTATTTCCTTAAAACATCCTTTGTTGTGCGCTTATTCTTTTACTGCTGGAATGTCAACCAATGGCATGATCATCTTTTTGTGAGAGATTTCACTGCACTCAAAACGTATTTAGACTAAAATACTTTACTAATGATTAATAAATGGTTTATAAAAGTGGGAGTAATGATTAATCAATGGTGAACACACACTTCATACATGCCTTAGAAATGGTTTATTACAAACCCTTCAAATAAAGTGTTACCCAGTAAGGTAATTTGATAGACTAATCTGTCTGCTAGTTTCATAGTTAGAGTTTGACCAAGTGCTTGGCAAGGTAAGGTAAGGTGAACGCTAATGCTACAAATGCTAATTTGACACAAACACAAATTTGACACAAACACAAATTTGATAGAAAGGTGCATAAACAGTTATTTAACGTCTAACAAAGTTCATGATTTTGTTATTTTATTTTCTGTGGGAAGACTGTAGAAGGGACTAGAGATTTTCTGTGTCAGTCGATAGTCTGGAGCGTTCCTTGTGGTGGCTAATTGAGGTTGTTAGGTGCTCCGAACGGTGTCTCAGCTGGTTTGCCTTTGAAGAGAAATGGTGGCGACAGGGGAAGAGGCAGAGGCAAAGGGGCCCCATTCGGAGACACCAGGGGCGGATGAGAGGGAGATCACAGCTTTCTCTTTGGAGTCTGCGAGGGAGAAGATGACACTGTGACATAACAAGGCTTTTCAGTCAGGGGTTGTTTCTGCTGTGTTTCGTCAGCCACTGCTCTGGCAGGGTAAGGCCGGGCCGGGCCACAGAGGACCACCAGTCTGCTTTGGTCTATCCTGGTCCTCCTCTAGTCTCTTAGAGCAGATCAAGGAGCCATGCTGAAGAAGAAGCATTAGGGACACCAGTGGGGATGTAAGAGCATGATGAGAGCAGGGTGCAAGATGGAAGGACCGATCTGGGCTCACAAGGAACAATGTGAATCGACACGCTGTGTGTGTGTTTGTGTGTGTGTGAACTATTTGTGTGTGTTTATAGACTATTTCAGTATGTTTAGACTATTTGTGTGTGTAGACTATTTGTGTGTGTGTGTGTGTGTGTGTGTGTGTGTAGACTATTTGAGAACGCAAGCAAGAGAGAGCATTCATTAGTAATGATGGTGAACACTAGATAGTGGGTCTAATGATTTTGTGTTGTCCCTTCATTGATGACTGATCCTGTATAATGAGTATAGAGGAAGTACACCAGTACTCTGTTGAGTATTTATCAGTTTATTCTGCTAAATTGGATCAAAGCCGATCGCTAGACCCGTTGGCAAGCAAGGGCTATAAAAATAGCAAATCTGTACGTTTACTAGGTGAGTAACTATTCCATGTGTAAAAATGTATTGACTGAAATGAGTCAGAATATCTTAGCCATGTAAATTCCCTCTCGATACATTTCTTGGAACAAAAAAGAAAAACGTACTTGCAAAGACAAGGTTTGAACCAAAGGAACCCTAATTCTCAGTCTGGATGGAGACGAGCTGACCGTTTATTCGACACCAGGCGGTTTGAAACAGGCAGAGGCTACCTGGAGTTGTACAATTTAAAATGCAAATTTACACTCCCTTTTAAATGTTTTGCTATGGTGTGGCCTACTCAACATGACCAAGGCTTACGCCTGCACCATTAACCCTGTGGTGGGGGGTTGTCCCTAACCCCTAACCCCTAACCACAGACCCAGTGCTTGGTGTCCAATTTGTGTCTTCATCCAAGAAATGCACAATCCACACTTTTTGTCCCCCAGCTCTCCCGATAGTTAGATTTAATCTAGGCCGTGTCACTCTTGGCAGTGCCCCCGGCCCACCTCCTTATTGATCGGACAGGGGGCGAACAGGGTGGGGTGGGGTGGAGGAGGGGTGATTGGTATCGAGCTGGACGTGGGAGCCACCGGGGTCAATGAGATGCACCCATTAAAGATTTTGCACGGCATTAATACGGTCGCACCCTCCCGTACGGGTCCTCATCGAGCGCGACATTAGAACAATGGCCTCTCAAAGGAAGGTTGATGCACACGGTCCTAACTCACAAATACCAAGTATCTTCTCTATTTTCTATAAATAAAACAGTCATGTAGTAAAATTAACAATTGGAGGAAACCAGTAAACAGCAGTCATCTCTGGAGGTGGCAAAGGTATAGTTTGGAGTATTTGGAGTTGATTCTATTGGGTTTTATTTGTACTGTAAAACGGTGTGCCTCGCAGTTCTAAAGGTACTTGCTATGAATCAGACCTAAGCCATGCTGCTATGGAGACGCTTGCTCTACTGAGCAAACTCTGCCCTGGGTCTCCCCGTGGCCATCACACGAACAACCTGTCTGCATGTATTGCCAATGAGCTAGTTGGATTTTACCACAGTCTAAGCCATAGAAAAATACAGAAACCTCAGACGTTTACTATCTTCCCACACATCGATAAATGCTGCATGGGACCCGCAATGCTCAGCAAGCCCTGTTGGGTTTCACAACAGATCTTTCTTCCAAGTCCACATTGTAAATGTTTTCATCACCGTTGTCCGGTCATTTCAATTGACCAATGACCTTGCCTGATGCTTTTGATATAAATCACGTAGACCATTTAGAGTAGAACCCCTTGACTATGCTGTTCAATTAAGCATTTTGTGAGTGATTAATCTTTACCGATAATTGTTTTATGTTGGAGTCAATCTTTATTGCTCTATATTAATGAATCTCTTCCAAAGTCCACCTTTCCCTCTCTGTCTATATGCTAGACATTGTTCAAAATCTGTATTAGCATAAAGTCTCAAATCTCTTCCACAGCCCTTTCCCTCTCTGTCTATATGCTAGACATTGTTCAAAATTTGAAAGGACGAAGAAGAAGCACATAGTTTGTTCAACCACTGAGGATTTTGCTGCGAACTTTGAAGCCTCTGCGCAGGCAAAGGTAACGTTGAGTTAAGGTTGAGTGAGTCAAGCACACCATCACCGCAGAGCAATGGGCAGATGCCCACCAAACAAGACTACAGTCATGATTTTCACTCCTCATAAGGACCCTCTGACCTCATTCCTGCCTGAGGAATTATAGTGATGCAATCCATGTTCCAGAAACCAGTGAGTCATCCTGGGATTTCACTGAATAAAAAGGTCTAAATTCCAGTAAAACTAGTTGCGTCTAACGGTATCCACGTCAAGCTAAAGTCAATAGCACTGGGAGTGTTAATTTACCACCCAAAGAACCCAAGGATTTGATATGAACTCTCTTTTCAACTAACTCTTCAGTGCTTGCCTGACCTGAAGCAGGCACTGCGTATTTATTATTTTGAAGAATTCTTGAAAGTGAAGTACAAATTTTAAGTGGTTTCACACTGTAATTTGAGCCCAATACACAGTTTAACACTGTGTCCTTGGTAATATCCATTCTGTTTAAATGTGTATAAAGGAAAGTTGCATGTAGTTCATAGAGAATCTATAATTAAGTAAGAAGTGCCAGAACACATTGGGGTTTTCTCAATAACATCCTCTACTGTGAGTGACATATTCATTATTTTGAAAACTGCTGATTGATCAGAGAAATACAATTCCAAATATGCAACCGTGACAGCTCAGATGTCCTCCTGGGAACTGCCAGTAGAATCTATTCTTCATTTTGTATGACAAAAAACGATTTGGCGAGATGAGATCCAATTTCGATTTGCTTCGAAAATCACATTTTATATCTGGAGAAAGAAAATATCCTATAGGCCTATACAATGTTGACGCTATTTTTCATGCAGTGACCTAAAAAACATTATTTGTAATATCTGTTCATTCGTTTATGTAAAAGAGAACAAAAGGCAATATCACTTTTTCAAGTGAAGTGCTTGAAGCTAAAACTAATCCTTTGAACAAAATTGCTGCTGCAAGTAAGAAATCAAACTACTTTCAAAATAAACTGGATTAGCTTGGGCGGCCAACACAAGTCTTCAGGTAACATTACTCATCACTGAATAACCTTGATTTGAACTTTTGAGGCTTGTGTTGGATCCCCAAGATAATTCCTAAAGTTTAGCTCAACAGGCTAACAGTTTCATCATATTTGCATTAAACTGATAAGCAAAAACACTCAAATCTCATGCTGATTGTTCTCAAAGGTCATTAAAGGTTGAATTAAATATATGGCGTGTATCGTAGCTGGTATATAATGTTGTGACGCATTGAAATCTATCAATTTGGCATACGTAATAATTAAACGTGTAGCAATTCACTGTCTACCCTGTCCTTCTGTCCATCCCACACTGTCTGACCCTAGCAGTTCCCTGAATCATCAGGACGGTAATTGGTGTCAGCAGTGGGATTTACCTCTCTCACCCTGTAAGCAATGAGGGAGTTCAGGTCATATCGCATCTAGCACCAAACACATTGTAAAACTGTTTTTGGCTCCTCTTTCGCTGGTTGGGCACAAGAGCCATTTTTCACTTTGCGGCCATATGGAAGGGGGCCCTGGCTGCACTCTTATTGGCTGTCCACGGTGTGTCCATGGTCTGTCCATGTGTGCCTAATCGCTCAGATTTTCAAGGTCAGCCAAGATTGATGAATTTCTCCTCAGTGCTTTATGAAACTTTACAAAAATATATTTTTTACTTAGTGGGTTCTCTAAAGGGCGAAAACAAACGCAAATTATTCCCCAGAAAATGTCTGTTATCCACATCCTTAGCTTTATTTAATCCGAATATTATAAAATGTTATACCTAGTTGAAGATGGAATCATTAATGGTGAAACTTCCATCTCTGTTTGGGGTATTAAAACAAGAAAGAAGTTACTGCAAACAACCAACACTGTTTTTTCCCCTTCAGACATCATCGATAGAACAGCAAAATATGTACTGCATTCATAAACAAAATAAAAACAATAAGAAATGCGCTGGGGCGAACAGCGGCACTGTTTCCCCTAACGCAGATTCCATCACAGTGCCTGTGATGAGGCCGTTTTTGCTTCATTAGTCTCTGACACTAATACAGTAATTCATTGGTGCAAGATGAGAGGAGGACCCTTGGAGTTCAAAACTTTTCGTCTTGAATAACTAATGCTGTTCTGTAATGAAGATGTGCGGCTAGCCTTGGTGACAGCTGAAGCAGGATATTGTAAGTTTATGACATGACATTAAAGGGCCTATTGGATCCGTTTCAGTGGCGGTTGGTGCCGTTTAAGATGAGTAATCAAGGTGACAGACAGTGAGACATTCAATACCGCCTTGTACACTCTTGGCTGCATCTAGCTGATCTAAGGTGTAATCATTAGTCCAACAGTTGCAAATGAGAGCTTCTATTGGACAAATTCAGGTATGTTTATTCCTGTTTCGTTCCGTTTTCTTTCGTTTAAGACCTTTTTTTCAACAGAATCGGCAGAATTAATAAAGGGGTTCTGCCGATTCTGTTGAGCTAGCTAGGCTAAACTAGGTAGCTGAATTCACTAGCTAGCTAAGTGAAAAAAACATCTCGCTCTCTCCCTCTCTCCCTCTCCCTCTCTCTCAGAAGAAGAAGAAATTAGTTTGTTCAAAACTGTTCAACTATTGTCTTTCTCTCTCTTCAAGTCAACTACTCACCACATGTTATGCACTGCAGTGCTAGCTAGCTGTAGTTTATGCTTTCAGTACTAGATTAATTATCTGATCCTTTGATTGGGTTGACAAAATGTCAGTTCATACTGCAAGAGCTCTGATAGGTTGGAGGAACGTCCTCCGGAAGTTATCATAATTACTGTGTAAGGCTATGGAAGGGGGTGAGGATAACATTTTTATTGTTTCACAATAAAAAATAAAAAATAAATTCACTGAGGATGGTCCTCCCCTTCCTCCTCTGATCAGTTTGACAAGGTAATTGTCAGAGCTTATGTTCTGACGAGTAGCCTAATACTTTAATGGGGGATATTTTCTGGCACACTGTAATACACTTCACATACTGTGCATCTACAAACTAGCATTCTCCCACCTGGAATGTCACAAAGCATTTTAGATAGAGACATAAAAGGGGAACATTTTACATTTAAAGGGGGAATCTGCAATTGGCACATCCATTTTCGGGCTTTTAAAAGAATGCTATTGATTCACATCATGGGGGATCATGTAGCCACTGCAAAGCCTGTTTACTCTCCCTGCTTCGCAGAACACACTAGCCATCTGGTTGACTTATGAAGTTTCATTTTTGTAAATGGAGAGACTGGGGTGCAAAACACCCCTTTGTTCCTCATCCAATTTACTGAAATGCCTCATTTCTGTATCCTAATGGATGGAGCGTACAGCATTTTTGTTCGTTTTTGATGCATTTTTTTTGAGAATCTGCTGAAAACATTTGCTTAAGGCTGAAGAACACATTTCTAACTCTGTAATGTGTTTTCATACCAAAAAAGCTAGAGGCAATTCCAATGACTCTGCATAATAAAAACAGTCATTTTCAAACTGCTGTGTTAAAAGAGAGTGGAGCCAAAAAGTGCAAAGCTGATTTATACAATCCCATCGTTGCCAGTCACCCCCCTTTAGGCTGAACAAGTCTAACATCAAAATGACTAATCAGAGCAACACAAACACTGTGGAGTGATAACACCGACAACAATGCAACACTAATCACACTTCAAATCTCCGTAGAGAACATTAGTTGCGTAACCTCTTTGTTTATCTGATGCAGGCAACATCAAAATAAAACTATTAGTCTCTCTTTAAAGGGCCTCACTGGCACATGGCTGACCATGCAACAAAGTCACAAAATCAGATTTTAAACCTAACCTTAACCCTAACATTAACCGCATTGCTAAACTTATGCCTAACCAACCCTAACCTTAAATTAAGACCAAAAAGCTAAAAAAGAAAAATGTCCATACATTTGTACGATGTAGATTTTTTTGCGACTGGCCCATCTAGCGGAAACCACTCAGCTCTGCCTCCAGGACAAGATTCACCCCAATAAACGTAAATATGCATTTAAAAAATTAGATATATAGGTTATAAGACTTTCCCAGTGCTCAAAAGCTCCTGTGAAGGGGAAAACTCACCTCATCCACCACTAATTAGATGGATGATGCCACGGCAGAAATCTGTTAAATGTCTCTTCCAAAAGACAGCACGGGGTAATATACTCATCACTGCCCTGGGGTATTGGGATCTCCTTAAATCACAGGGTAAAATGCCCCCTACTGCCACTTCTAGCATACTGTATGGACTCACATCCAGGGACCGACCAGGACCAGCCCTTATTAGATTTAGAAGAAACAGCTTTAAAATGCAGATTGGTGTGGGTGCTGGCAAACCCTATCAAGAGGGAAGGTCACCTGATTCGACATGTTTCTGATATGTTCTAATGTCACTACACTTTGCCTTTGATGGGGTTAAGAGTCACTTTCAAGTGTTGGAATCTAAACCTGAATGAATGAATTTCTCCCACCGAACCATGGCTCAAATTGCTAAGCCATCTCCAGCCCTTAATCATAGACCACTTGGCTGTGCCAGAGACACGGATCGAGGCCTTGGCATAGTGCATTGGGTAGGGCTGTGGGTAGAGGGTGGACTGCTCCCCAGAACGGCTTAGTGACTGCTATTTGGTTAGCATAAAATGTGTTGAAAAGGTTGATCATTCGGGAGATGGCCGGTGCATTGACTGGTATCTCCATGGTTACATGGCTATCATCATTTCATATTTTAATGTCTCATGTTTTAATGCACTTAAAAATATGTGATCAATATTTTTTTTTATGTGCCCTTGAGCAAGGCACTTAACCCTAATTGCTCCTGTAAGTCACTCTGGATAAGAGCATCTGCTAAATGACAAAATTGTACAGTAAATGTAAACAAAATGCTTCATACTCTCCATAAGGTTGTTGCACATTACATTGAATAGGTGCAGGTATATTCAAGTGCATGCAATATTCACCAGTCCCAAATTAAATGCTCTTACTTGATCTGGTTGTCTGGCATGCTCTGGTTATGTACTGGCATCCAACAGCCTATCAGGAGCCGCCTGTAGACACAGAAGTAGAGTTAGAGGAAATAGCACAATAGGGACCTTTTTTTTTAATGTATTTTTTATTTAACCTTTATTTAACTAGGAAAGTTAGTTTAGAACAAATTCTTATTTACAATGACAGTCTACCCCGGGCCAAACAAGACGACACTGGGCCAATTGTGCACCGCCCTATGGGACTCCCAATTGCGGCTGGATGTTATACAGCCTGGATTCGAACCAGGGACTGTAATGGCGCCTCTTGCACTGAGATGCAGTGCCTTAGACCGCTGCGCCACACGGGAGCCAAACCCTGTCTAAAACCAGGTACCTATCCATTTTTAAAGTAGTTACTGATGGTTAGTCCTTTTCTGTTTCAATAGTCCTCAAGGATCACCGTCCTGGATGTTCATGCTGTTGATTGTATCTGGTCAAGTAGAGGAGGGTTCCTGGGTCCTGCACAGCAACTGTAGTCTGGTTCCTTTCAAGGGTTCTTCATGCCTACACTGTTACCTCCGATTGGCCCTTGGCGTATATGCCTGCCTGATTTTCGATGTAGGCCCATTTGTAATTTATTGGCCTATACATTACATTCGATTCATTGGTTGTTTCAAATTTTAACCTATTAGTGAAGAGGTGGTGTGATGCACATCACTGGAAGGTCAGCCTTGTGTGAAGAATTAAAACGTTTCTCGGTTCACATAAGAGTGGTGTGTAAATACTTTGAATAAATGTTACTGTAGAGGAAGTTACCGTTTTCTTCCTCCAATCAGAGAGCTCCTGTGAGGATGTTGATCCTTGCATCAGCATCATTTCTCGCATCCTCACAGCGTAGGCACTACGCAGGGAGAGTGGGAGAGAGGGAGCGACAGCGAGAGAGGAAGCGAGCAAGCGAAGTGAGAGAGAAAGAGAAGCCATTACGGAGCTTCCACACAGATAACCGTCAGACGGCAGAGAAAGCGTCCCAGCTTTGCACGTAGGTCGACGGAACGCATCGCCAAAACCACTGAGGAGAGAATCTGAGCAGGAACGGCTGATCACGAAAATCCAAACGTGATAGATATAAAACCAGGTATGGAGAGCCTGCTGGATAACCCAATGAAAGCCGTGCTGTATCTGAAGGAACTCACCACCATCGTGCAGAACCAGCAGAGCCTGATCCAGACGCAGCGCCAGCGCATCGACGAGCTCGAGCGGAAGGTGGAGGACCTGATTGGGGAGAACCGCCAGCTGCGGGACCCCCATCAGTCCTATCACCACCCCCACCACCACCACCCGTCTCCCCGCAGTACAAGCCCTCAGCCACCCGTTCACCTGCACCAGCATCCAGGAGCCAACAAAGCCGGGGTTCATCCTAGCCAGCAACCGCAGCAGGTTGCCTCTCTGTCGGCCCAGCCTCCGCAGCATCCTCCCCCTCCGGCGCCTCCAGTTCACCATCCGCAGCAACTGCAGCTGGTGCCGACCTCCCCGCCGTCTCCAAAAGCGGGCCAGAGCAGCCCCAACTCCGTGGAGGGGGACAAGAAAAGCCCGGCGTGCTGCAAGTCCCTGGTCCCGCAAACACCTACGACTCTGTGCCGCTCGGTTGGACTCGCCAGGAAAGCAGAGTGAGTAGCTTTATGCTACATTATTGCCGATATATTTTACCCACATCTAGCTAGAATGCCAAAAGAACGAATTTCTTACCTAGTCTACCTGTCACTCGAGTGTTGTTTGGCTAGCTAGCTCACGTTACAAACATAGCCCAACAAACATAACACGACCCAGTAAAGTTAATATTTTACTCGATAAATTCCCGATAAATTGTATGAGATTTGTTACATTGACAATTACAGTGGGGCCCTAAATTATTGACAACGATGAGCAAAAATGTCTGTATAAAATACATAATTCAAATAATGAGCTATATAGTATGCTCCCAAAAAAATAGGAGATTACATTATTTTATACTAGCTAATACATTTGTTTAGCAGGTAATATTTATTTCCTCAAAAAGGTAGGTGTTCAAAGTTATTCACATTCCTGTTTTCAATACCTTTCAAAACCTTACCTGTTTGCTGTAGGCTAACTGCACCAAAATTCCAGTATACCTTGTTCCCCATCTTATTTTTAAATAGGGAGCCAATTTGTTTTCAGCACTTGTATTTCCACTCGTTTTCTCATGGCTCTCTTGTCCCTTTTGCAGCAGCGATATGTTTGGAAAATTCAATGACAATACACATATAACCATGAGAATGGTGAGAATCGCAATACATATTGTATCGGCACCAAAGTATCGTGATAATATCATTTATTGAGGTCCCTGGCAACTCCCAGCCCTGTATTATTGCAAAGACACGTTTTTATTTTGAGAGAAATGGAGGTGTTTGATGCACATGAATGATAATACTGGTAAGTTAATAAAAACATTAAAACATTAGGAGATTGCTGCATGCAGCATGTAGCCTAATGTGTTTTTAAAAAAAAACTTGCATTATATAGCCTAGGCCTAAATCATAACCATATTGCAGGACATGACTCTCCTTTTCTGACATGACTGGTTTATTCCTGCTATACAATAAATATTATGTTTCCATTTATCCATCCCTCAATTAATAGCCAAACATGCTCAAAAGTAAATAGATTGGTACCCTATTTAAATTTGACAGTATGGGTAGACTACATTATCGTTGTGCAATAAGAACACAACAACATAGCCTATTAGCCACAAAGCCAGAGCCTATACCAAGGCAGGAGATAGAATCCATCATCTATTGATAAACAAAATATTGAACATTTTGTGTTTTCCATAGAAGTGTGCTGTACTGTAGCTTTTAAATTGTTTCAGTTGTCAGCGTTGGGCGGCATTGCATTTTTAGTTTGAAAAAGTAACTTAAAAAGATAAAAACGCTCGTTCACAAGAGCACACATATAGTATGGCTTTGATTTATCGATGAAATCATGGGTATATGTTGTGTGCAACACTTTGATACATTGCAATAATTAGTTGCGCGCACAAATCCTTTAATCTCCACGTACGCCAGAATTTAGTGAGAAATGTACGCACGGTTGGTAAATGAGGCCCCTGGAGTTTGCTAAACAGCACTGGCACTTGGATTGGAACCAGTGCTTAGGTCAGACGACATGAAAATTGAGGTCTTTGGCAACTCACACCAGTGGTGGGATTAGCATCGAAATGAGAATGCATGAGTGGAAATAACCCCAATCCTACTGTAAAATATGCTGGTGGATCTTTGATGTTATGGGGCTATTTTGCTTCCACTGGCCGTGGGGCCCTTGTTAAGGTGAACTTCATCCAGTACCAGGATTTTTTTGCCCAAAACCTGGTTGCCTCTGACAGGAGGCTGAAACTTGGCCGCAAGTGTATCTTCCAGCAAGACAATAACCCCAAGCACACATCAAAATCCACAAAGAAATGGTTAACTGGCCACAAAATCTACATTTTGCAATGGCCATCTCCGGACTTGAAACCCATTGACAACATGTGGTGTGAATTGAAGAGGGCAGTCCATTAGTGCAAAATGAAGGCTATCAAGAATCTGGAAGGATTCTGTATGTATTAATTGTCTAAGATCCCTCCCAATGTGTTCTCCAACTCTTAAAACATTTTTAGAAAAAGGCTCAGTGCCGTTTTCCTCGCAACGTGATATATTGAAAGTTATTGAAAACAGGGGTGTGAATCATTTTGACCTCTAACTTTTTGAGGAAAAAAAATATTGTTAAACAAATTCTCTTTCTCTGTATTAGTATGAAATAATAGAATCTCCCCATTTTATGGACCATACAATAGAACTCTGTATTCAAATTATTTATTTTATACAGTCATTTATTTAACCTTTATCATCTTTATCAAGAGTGTCAGTAATTTGGGACCCCACTAAATATATACACTGCATGTTGTTTTCGCAGTAGCCACTGGTAACTGACAAAATAAAGGAAACACCAAAGTGTCTTACTGGGGTGTTGGGCCACCACGAGCCACCAAAACAGCTTCATTGCACCTTGGCATATATACTACAAGTATCTGGAAGTCTATTGGAGGGATGTGACACCATTCTTTCACGAGAAATTATATCATTTGGTGTTTTGTTGATGGTGGAGGAAAACGCTGTCTGAGGCGCTGCTCCATAATCTCCCATAAGTGTTCAATTGGGTTGACACCTGGTGACTGTCACACACACACACACACACACATACACACACACACACACACACACACACACACACACACACACACACACACACACACACACACACACACACACACACACACACACACACACACAATCTTTAAACCTATGAATCCCCCATGCTCCTTTGAGCCTCCTCTTTCAAAGTCACTGAGATCTCTTCCTCTTGCCATGTTAGCCCAAAAATAATAATAGGAAACTGGGCATTTTTATACATGACCCTAAGCATGATGGGATGTTTTAATTGCTTAATTAATTTAGGAAGCAATTTTAATTTTAATTTTGGATCCCTCATTTACTCAAGTGTTTCCTTCATTTTGGAAGTTACCTGTAGCTAGGCCTGTATTATTATCAAAATGCTCCAATCAGTCAGAAAGGTTTTCAGCTGGTTAAATATAGATGACTAGCGTTGATTAACATCAAGCAAGCCATGAAATCCCCTTCCAGCTCAAAGCATAATTTATATGCCATTCATGAGCTGATGATTAATTATCTGAAAGGTTTTTCCTTGTGGTTGTAGTTTTCAGTTGATCATTTATTAGACCTATTTTATGCCCTACAAGAAGACAGTGAAAACCTCAACAAAGGTGAGGTAGCTGCCACAATTTATATTGTAACATCGTAAGACAAAATGTTTTGTGTTACAATGTTACAATACAATGTGTAGCTTATTTTGTTAGTAATTTTGTTTTGAAAGGGAGTTGGCATCTAGGGAATGCTAATTTACTACGTGTCGATAGTTGGTTGCAAAATATTTTGAATATCATGATTTGAACTGATGATATGTGATTGGTTTGTTTGATACTCCTGAAAAACAGGCATGTGCACAGATAGCCCTAGGGGTGCTGGAGCACCTGCCATTTTTTTCACTTTGAGTCCCTGCCCCACCAAAGCTTTGTGCATGCCCTGCTGGCAAAGTACTTTCACTTGATCAATTAATACCTTTCTCTTCCGACTTCATATTTCTCAAATAAGTGAGGGATTTACATTAGAATACAATCAATTCTTATTGCCCCTAGAAATGTCTAAAACAATTTTCTTATAAGGGGGTGTGAGGTTATAAAGCCACCACATGTCAACAATCGCCTACTCCAATTCACACATGCGTATTAATACACACTTGTACATGTGTGAAATAAGACAAATATAAAACATCCTCCCACAAAATATCCTCACTAGGCAAGTACACTCTGATTAGGCTTGGCCCCATCTTTAAAGAGATCCACTTAAGAGGGCAAATCGACTCGCAGTTTAGGACACTGATATCTCCCTAGCTAGGAAACAAGGGCCGCAACCCTCGAGTAGGAGGAGGAATGCACGGACAGAGATGAATGGAAGTCTACAAATCACCTAAATCACTTTCACGAGTCTACTGAGATTAAAACTAAAGACACAGCCACTCCATAGGAGCTAGCTAGCTGAACAAGATCCCCTGATAAGGTTTAGAATCCACACTTAATGCATAATTTGGCATCAAACCACAAAAACTGACTCATACAGGGAGAGGTTAACTTGTCCAGTAAGTAGCACTTATTTTCATTATCCGTTGGCCCTAATGACCCTGCTGGCGTTCGTCCACAGTAGTGGTACGGGCTAGCTGGAAGAGAATCTTATGTTTAGTCACCCGAATTGAGGCTCAATATGTCATTTTGTTTTGGCTTATCTGTGTAAAACAGGGGTTCTCAAATACTATTTGAGAAGGTCCAGCCAAACAAATGTCCTAGGTGGCAAAGGTCCGGATTGACATTTTCATTTATTGGCGTAGTAACAAACCCCCACCTCATGACCCCCACCTCCTCTTTTGGCGGAGAGAAAATGTTGCAGTTTTTAAGCTAATTTCCTGCAATTTAACACATTTTGCCTTGGGACAGTAATAACATTTTGCAGTTTTAAAGATAATTTCCTGCAATTCAACACATTTTGCCATGGGACAGAGATAATATTTTGCAGTTTAAAGCTAATTTCCTGCAAGTAAACATATTTTGCCATGGGACAGAGATAATATATTGCCGTTTCAAAGCTAATTTCCTGCAATTCAACACATTTTGCTATGGGACAGAGGGAATAATTAGCTGTTTTAAAGCTCCAACACATTTTGCCATGGAACAGAGAGAATATTTTGATGTTTTAAAGCTAATTTCCTGCAATTCTACACATTTTGCCACAGGACAGTGTTATGATACCTGAGTGACTCAATAAAATCAATTTATTTGTATTTTTTATTTAACCTTTTATTTAACTAGGCAAGTCAGTTAAGAACAAATGCTTATTTACAATGACGGCCTACCAAAAGGCAAAAGGCCTCCCTGCGGTGACATCAATGGGGGCTCCCTGGTCACGTAATCTGACCATGATAACTACAATATGTAGATAGCTGGTTAGCCTAACTTACCTACCTAGCTAACATGGGCTAGTTGATTAACTGGAAATTTGCCTATGAAACTGTACTTTGTATGTTCTACTATTAGGCTACAACTCTTAACAGCAGAAAGTTGAAACCCAACTGTTTTCTGAAAAAAATGATATATATACAGTGCCTTCGGAAATTATTCAGACCCCTTGACTTTTTCAACATTTTGTTATGTCACAGCCTTATTCAACATTTGTTTTATAAAAAATAAAAAACAGAAATACCTTATTTACATAATTATTCACACCCTTTGCTATGGGACTCGAAATTGAGCTCAGGTGCATCCTGTTTCCATTGATCATCCTTGAGATGTTTCTACAACTTGATTGGAGTCCACCTGTAGTAAATTAAATTCATTGGACATGAATTGGAAAGGCACACATACACACCTGTCTATATAAGGTCCCATAGTTGACAGGGCATGTCAGAGCAATAACCAAGGCATGAGGTCGAAGGAATTGTCCGTAGAGCTCCGAGAAAGGATTGTGTCGAGGCACAGATCTGGGGAAGGGTACCAAAACATCTCTGTAGCATTGAAGGTCCCCAAGAACGCAGTGGCCTCCATCATTCCTAAATGGAAGAAACTGAGCAATCGGGGGAGAAGGGCCTTGGTCAGGGAGGTGACCAAGAACCCGATGGTCACTCTGACAGAGCTCTAGAGTTCCTCTGTGGAGCAGCACTCCACCAATCAGGCCTTTATGGTAGAGTGGCCAGACGGAAGCCCTCCTCAGTAAAAGGCACATGACAGCCCACTTGGAGTTTTCCAAAAGGCACCTAAAGGACTCAATGAGAAACACGTTTCTCTGGTCTGATGAAACCAAGATTGAACTCTTTTGCCTGAATGCCAAGCGTCACGTCTGGAAGAAACCTGGAACCATCCCTACGGTGAAACATGGTGGTGGCAGCATCACGCTGTGGCTGTGTTTTTCAGCGGCAGGGAGACTAGTCAGGATCGAGGGAAAGATGAACGGAGCAAAGTACAGAGAGATCCTTGATGAAAACCTGCTGCAGAGCGCTCAGGACCTCAGACTGGGGTGACACTTCACGTTCCAACAGGACAACGACCCTAAGCACACAGCCAAGACAATGCAGGAGTGGCTTCGGGACCTGTCTCGGAATGTCCTTGATTGGCCCTGCCAGAGCCCGGACTTGAGCCCGATCGAACATCTCTGGAGAGACCTGAAAATAGCTGTGCAGCGACGCTCCAACCTGACAGAGCTTAAGGGGATCTCCAGAGAAGAATGGGAGAAACTCCTCTAATACAGGCATGCCAAGCTTCTAGCGTCATACTCAAGAAGACTTGAGGCTGTAATTGCTTCCAAAGGTGCTTCAACAAATTACTGAGTAAAAGGTCTGTTTACTTATGTAAATGTAATATTTCTGTTTTATTTTTTATAAATTAGCATTTCTAAAAAACGTTTTTTTGATTTGTCATTATGGGGTGTTGTGTGTAGATTGATGAGAAAACAAAATATTTTATCAATTTTCAAATAAGGCTGTAAGCCAAGTGGTCTGAATACTTTTCGAAGGCACTGTATGCTGTTTTATTGTTTTTTAAAGTTGTGACCTACCTGATGAGTATGGCTGGTGTAGAATCTAGATCTTCGTAATGGCTTTGGTAGTATATTTCTCTACGGTAGTATAGCAATCAAATACAGGATGGATTGCTTAGTGGTTTATCCGTCTTGGCTTTTAGTGTCTAGTCTCATCCATCAGGACCTCTCTGACTGAGTCGTGCACTTCAATTGGTTTCTATGGTTACTGTGATTTGAATTAATATTCCAGTAAACAGAAAACAAAGAGGTTAGCTTAACAGTCTGACTATGTGGGCTTCTCTGTCCTGCCCTGTTGCGGCTGTCACCTATAGGAAGCCTCTCTCCTCAATAGCCTCAAGTGGCTTCCTTTCCGCATCACGTCTCCTACTGGGTGTTCACTCTCACCTGTCCAATGATACTCTGTTGTGAGATGCGCCTAAGGCTCTGTCTGCATAACTAGACAGTCATTTGAGTGCGATTGAGTTGAAATGACTCCTATACACATCTTTAGCTGTTTAATGGTGGTTCCTAGCAATGAGAGGTGTCCATGGTACTGATACCCATTTTACTGACTGCTATGCTAAGGTGATCCTGAACCAGAACAGCAGACACACACACACACACACACACTGCAAGTTCACAGACTACATTCATCTTCGAAATTCGGATAAGGTTATATTTAGGGTTTGGAACAAGAATCCCACTACAGTACCGATGTTCCAGGTGAGTTTGTATTCGGTGGACCCCACGATGGGACTCCACTCCACGTCGATGGAGGAGCTGGTGTAGGAAGTCACTTGGAAGTTAGACACATATCCTAAAGGAGCTAGCGGGGAGAGAAGAGGGGATACAATGCAACATGACGAAGACGCAGGGTGTCAGGAAGCAGGTGCAGTCAGTGAGTTGAATCTGAACGAACATAGAGAGAATACAAGAACAGGAGTAGCGTCTGAACATGAAAACAGAAACAATACTGCCTTATGGGTAATACAACGGAGTGCTAGATAAAGGGGAAGTAATCAGGGTAGTGACGAAAATACACTTCACTAGGAAAGGGGTAGCGTTTGACTCACAGGTGCGGAAGGTAGCTGAGACGCCGGGCCCCACCAGCGATCCAAACAGGACGTAGAGAGACAGGACATACTCTGTGTCATGGACCACATACATCAGAAGGTACTCTGTGGTAGAGCCGTTCAGAGCCAGCTGCCTAGGACGGTCCCGACCCACAAACTCTGGAAGAATAACACACACATAACAATGGAGAAGGGGGAGGATTAGGGCCTAAACCCTGATCTAATGTCAGATTAGTGTTTTGCCCATCCTTTTCCTTCCCTTCTGCATCACGTCTCCTACTGGGTGTTCACTCTCACCTGTCCAATGATACTCTGTTGTGAGATGCGCCTAAGGCTCTGTCTGCATAACTAGATAGTAATTTGAGTGCGATTGAGTTGAAATGACTCCTATACACATCTTTAGCTGTTTACTGGTGGTTCCTAGCAATGAGAGGTGTCCATGGTACTGATACCCATTTTACTGACTGCTATGCTAAGGTGATCCTGAACCAGAACAGCAGACACACACACACACCAGTGAGAATCCCTCAATGTGCTTTCTGGGTCAAGGTTGTACAGATTTAATTTTTATTTTAACTAGGCAAGTCAGTAAAATTATTATTTACTGCCAGCCTACATTGTTCGTCCTTTCGGTTACTGGCCCAACACTCTAACCACTAGGCTACCTGCTGCCCCAGATAGAGCAGGGAAATAATCCTGCAGCAACAGGAAATGTGAATTATTATCTAGATTATAATAATGGACATATTTGTAGGGGTTTTCGTCAGGGGAAAATCAAGTCTGACATGGAATGTGGAAATTAGGCTACAAACTTCAGAAGCCTTTTAAACCTAAAATACACTACTAGTTTTGAATGTCCTGCATTGCAGGAAAGTTCTCGTACAACAGGTTGATCAAATTAAGATCCTACATCTGTACTCTTATGTAGCTGAGGTAGTTCGGTGAACAACTCGTTACCTTGCCTGACACCTGAAGACTTGCCTGAGCTAGAAATGCCATTGTCAATCTACTGCATAGGCTAATTGAGCATAGAGTCTATTGTAGTATGATCTCTAGGAGTTTTTATATGTGTCGGTCCGTCGGGTGTTGCCAGCCGTGGCCTCTTGACAGGGAGGGAGGGAGAGAGAGGGAGAGAGGGAGAGAGAGAGATTATTGTTACCCTTAATAACAAAGTAGTGATCCATGAAAGCCAGCCGACGTCACTTAGCGCATTGATCCTGACAAGACAAGATGGCGTACTGTGCCGCTGGCCCCCAGGATCTGTGAATAAATCTCCATTAGCCATGGGCACGGGGGAGGACAGAGACGCACGGCAAATTGCTTATCATGTCAGGGGCAGAGCTCTGGTGTGTGTATGCGTGAGTGTGTGTGGAAGAATTGTGTACATTACACTGTGTATGTGTTTTGTCTATTAATAAGCAGCACAGCGATGACATCGCTTAACATAGCATAGAAGCCACTTTAGGGGTGTTTTCACAAGAAACCAAACAGAACCAAGCAGAACCAAATATAATGAAACGGGGATGGAACTACCTGAATTTGTCAAATGTTTAGTTGCAAAATGTTTTCTGTTTGGAATCAATGGTTTCTGTTGCAAAACGTTTTGGACTAATGATTACACCCTAGATGAGGCTGGAATCGCTCTCCGTAGAGGTAACACACTGCTGTATTGTAGACTACAGCTGCAACCAAGGAAAAAAAAGTTTTTCTGCTAAAGAGAAAGTTTGAAACAAACATTGGTTTGTTGATTTGATGGGTCAAATTAATATTTTTGTATAGTGCAGATGCCTCAAATTGCTGCCAAAATTTAGTGTACCACTATTTAACAGAATTTACTGTTAGTTTTTTTGTTCCTCAACATTGTGACAAAAATACGGTCACAGCGAGTGTCTCGAAGACCCAACCATAGCTAACAAGGCCTAAAAGAACCAGACTGTGATAGAGTGGGACTAGCTTCCTAGTGGCTCAGTGGTCTAAGACACTGCATCTCAGTGCTAGAGGTGTCACTACAGACAACCTGGTTTGAATCCAGACTAACACAACCGGCTGTGTTTGGGAGTCCCATAAGGTGGCGCACAATTGGCCCAGTGTCGTCCGAGTTTGGCCGGTGTAGGCTGTCATTGTAAATAAGAATATGTTCTGAATTAACTGACTTGCCTAGTTAAATAAAGGTTTAATATTTTTTTTTAAATTAGCCTTGAGGGAAATAAAAGTATCTTCTCTTGTCTCTTGGAAGACATTCCCAGCTCTAGGAGACATCTGAGAGGCTCCTTTTGCAGACTGCAGTAGCAAAGGCCCGTAGTGTTCCTCTATCAGCACGGTACTCACTTGTCTGGAAAGTTTCTGAGTGGGTGTATATGATGATCTGAAGAAAAGGCTGCTTGGCTGACAGATTCTTCAGGAAAATGCTGTTCTCTCTCTCTCGCGTTATCTCTTTCTTTGTCTCTCTCTCTCTCGCTCTGTCTCTCTCTCGCTCTGTCTCTCTCTCTCGTTCTGTCTCTCTCTCTCTCGTTCTGTCTCTCTCTCTCTCTCTCTCGTTCTGTCTCTCTCTCTCTCGTTCTGTCTCTCACTCTCTCTCTCGTTCTGTCTCTCACTCTCTCTCTCGTTCTGTCTCTCACTCTCTCTCTCTCGTTCTGTCTCTCACTTTCTCGTTCTGTCTCTCTCTCTCGCTCCGTCTCTCTCTCTCGCTCCGTCTCTCTCTCTCGCTCCGTCTCTCTCTCTCGCTCCGTCTCTCTCTCTCTCTCTCTCTCTCTCTCTCTCTCTCTCTCTCTCTCTCTCTCTCTCTATCTCTCTCATCTTCCCTATTTTGTCTCTCATTATCTACCATCCACTCCCCTCATCCTCTTTCCCCCTCTCTCTCTCTCTCGCTCTCTCCATCTCCTCCTCCTCTCTCCTTAATAAGCAGCTTCCTCTAGCATCCTCTGCAGTCACTATCAGTATTCAGCTCCATCCCTCCATCCAAGTGACTGGTGTCTCTCCTGTCTCCCCTGCTTCATATGTTCTGACAGGGCTGCAGTGTGCTATCTGGCCCCCTGGCTCTCTGGTTCTCAGTGCAGGCTTGCTGCTGTGTGGCGCTAGCTAGCTGGGAGGCAGCCCCATAGCCTGAGGGGGAGCCCTGGGGCGCTCATGTTGCTGCAGGTACTTCTCTCCTGCTGTATGTATGCGTGCGCTGTACACACAGACATAGTCACATAGTCATAATCACATGTACTCATACTAGCTCATAAACACGTAGACATATGCATACTAGCACAAACAAGTACACAAATAAGGGCACACACTCACCCACACACCACCTGGCAGTCAGCATGCTTTTCTGCATTGGCAGCAGCCCATCCATCCATCCTTCCTCCTTCCCTTCTCGCATGGCTCTCGTCTTCCTCTGAAAGGGGCTGAATCTGTGCTGCTGCCAGACATCTCGAGGAGAGCGGCCATATGTGGGTGTGAATGGGAAACCCTGGGAGTGAGACGCACATTATCCCCTATCTCCTGTTGGCTTCCTTCTAGCTGCTGCAGACTCTGGTAGTCTAGTGCTCCTTTCAGATCAATGGCCCCTATCTTTTGCCAACATAGTCAGTCCCTATACCCTCATGTCCCAGAGCACAGGCCAATTGGACAAGTCCCTGTACCCTCATGTCCCAGAGCACAGGCCAATTGGACAAGTCCCTGTACCCTCATGTCCCAGAACACAGGCCAACTAGAAGGGAAGGGGGGCACTTTTTCTTACGTTTAGCAGCGCCAAACGTACACGCGAGTCCTCAATTATTTACAACAGAGCCCAGCTCTTGTATTTAGCACACTCGGCGATGCTGCATCCCAGGGAAAAGTTTGATATTCCGGATGAGTTGAAAAGGTGACGGCGTGGATGCAGGGCGGGATGGAAGTGTAAAGCAAAGCTGAGGAAGCTGCCTATCATTATGGGCAACGTGAGATCGCTGAATAACAAGATGGAGGAACTCGAGGGTCTAGTCCCACTGTTCCTAGGCCGTCATTGTAAATAAGAATTTGTTCTTAACTGACTTGCCTAGTAAAATAAAGGTTAAATAAAAAATAAAATAAATAAAATAGTCCGTGGACAAAGGGATTACAGAGAAGCTAGTCTAGTATGTTTGACCGAGACATGGCTGAATGAAGACATCCTGGCCAAGACAAAGCAAAAGCAGTGCGACAAAAAACAACAACACAGAGTTACACAGTAAACAAACAGTCAAAAACACAATAGAAGAAATCTATATACAGAGTGCAAAATGTAGTGCAAAATGCAGTAAGGTTAAGAGGTAGGACAATAAATAGACCATAGTGGTGATATAAATTACAGATTAGCATTAACACAGGAATGAAGGATGTGCAAATTATTATGTGCAAATAGAGATACTGGAGTGCAAGATTAGCAAAAAAAAAAAAATAAAAAAAAATATGGGGATGAGGTAGTAGTGTGGGCTGTTTACAGAAGGGCTATATACAGGTGCAGTGATCGATAAGCAGCTTTGACAGCTGATGCTTAAAGTTGTTGAGTGAGATAGGAACCTCTAGCTTCAATGATTTTTGCAATTCGTTCCAGTCATTGGCAGCAGAGAACTGGAAGGAATGGCGGCCAAAGGAGGTGTTGGCTTTGGGGGTGACCAGTGAGATATACCTGCTGGAGCGCATGCTACGGGTGGGTGTTGCCATGGTGACCAGTGAGCTGAGATAGGGCGGGGATTGTGCAATATGTGCATTTATCTGTATTAAACCCTGTACTAAGGACTGTATTTTAAGGGAATTACTATTATTACCCTAAATTATATCATATGCACATTTAGCTATTTAAGTATCTCTTCCTGTCATTTACCTGTACAGTTAATTTAACCATGCAAATATTCACTTACCTGTACATTTAACCAGACTGTATATTAAGTAAACAATTATTACCCTAATTTATATCATACGCACATTTAGCTATTTAAGTATCTTTTTCTGCCATCTACCAGTATAGTTAACCATGCAAATATTTGTTTATTTATATCAACTTGCATTACTTGTATAATTTTTTCACCTAACACTCTATAGTGTACATATACAGTCATTCGCTCATACTATGCAATGCCTATCTATGACATGCCTATCTATCTATCTATCTATCTATCTATCTATCTATCTATCTATCTATCTATCTATCTATCTATCTATCTATCTATCTATCTATCTATCTATCTATCTATCTATCTATCTATCTATCTATCTATCTATCTATCTATCTATCTATCTATCTATCTATCTATCTATCTATCTATCTATCTATCTATCTATCTATCTATCTATCTATCTATCTATCTATCTATCTATCTATCTATGTCCCTCTCTCCCTCTTTCTCTCTCGCTGTCTCTCTCTCTATATATATACACATCTTTTTCCTCTCTTCTTGCGCTCCCTCTCGCTGAATGCGAGGCACGTTCGTCCGGTTATGACAGGATGGCTTGGCTCTGCTTTCTGCTGCCCGCTGAAACCCAAATCATGAATATCACATTTGGTTCTGAGTGCTCTGAAATTGCTTCATTTCTCTTTCGGCAGCTGGAAGAAGGAACGGGTGAATTCCTCGTTGTAGACCATTAGCTGTTTTTTATTTGGAATGTGCGGAAAACATATTTGCAGCTGTCGTGCTGTGCCGTGTATGTGTGTTTGTGAATCATATGGGCGGTCAGTTGTAGTGTGTGGGTTTGTTTGTGTGTTTGTGTTTGTGTGTGTGAATCATGGGAACGGTCAGGCACTCAGGTTATACTCAGGCTGATTGGACATAAGAGGCAAGGGGACTGATCTGAAAGGGTAGCTCTAATGCAATTTAGAGTTAAAGTGCCAGGGGGCTTTAGATAAATGGATAGCCTAAACCCTGCTGGAGACTACTGACCGTGGCTAGCCTAAACCCTGCTGGAGACTACTGACCGTGGCTAGCCTAAACCCTGCTGGAGACTACTGACCGTGGCTAGCCTAAACCCTGCTGGAGACTACTGACCGTGGCTAGCCTAAACCCTGCTGGAGACTACTGACCGTGGCTAGCCTAAACCCTGCTGGAGACTACTGACTGTAACCTATTTATAGGCTAGTCTGTAACCTATTCATAGGCTAGTCTGTAACCTATTCATAGGCTAGTCTGTAACCTATTTATAGAGAGAGGGAGAGAGAGAGAGAGAGAGAGAGAGAGAGAGGGAGAGAGAGAGAGAGAGAGAGAGAGAGAGGGAGAGAGGGCTCATACCAAGGTATAGGCTAGAGAAAGAGAGCAATCAAAATAAGTTGAAGATAAAGACAGTCATAACTCAGCTCAAACAACAGTGTGCTCCTCTTGGTCATTGACGGTTACTTCTCTTGGCTCACACCTATCACCTCTGTGTTATAGGTGTGGCGGTTGACATGTACTTTGTCTGTCATACGTTATGCATCATGCAGTCACACACATCCAGGGGAGGGGAGGGATCATGTCCTTGACACGCCCCTCGCCAGGACGCCATCGACGATTACGTTGTCACATCTAGTGCTATATAACTCAGTCACATCGGGGGCGCCTGCATGGTCCAGTGGTAACACTCCCAGCAGAAAGCAACATTTCCTGTCTCCCCTTCTAATTCTTCCCTGTCTAATTAAAGTTTAAAAAAAATACACTTCCCTCCGTATGTATTTGGACTGTGATGCTAATACGCTCCATGACCAAAAGTATGTGGACACCTCAACATCTCATTCCAAAATCATGGACATTAATATGGAGTTGGTCCCCCCTTTGCTGCTGTAACAGCTCCCAATCCTCTGGAAATGCTTTCCACTTGATGTTGGAACATTGCTACGAGGGACTTCCATTCAGCCATTAGAGCATTAGTGAGGTCGGGCACTGATGTTGGGCAATTAGGCCTGGCTCGCAGTCTGCGTTCCAATTCATCCCAAAGGTGTTCGTTTGGGTTGAGGTCAGGGCTCTGTGCAAGCCAGTCAAGTTCTTCCACACTGATATCGACAAATAGTTTCTCTATGGACCTCACTTTGTGCACAGGGGCATTGTCATACTGAAACAGAAAAGGGCCTTGCCCAAACTGTTGCCACAAGTTGGAAGCACAGAATCGTCTATAATATTATTGTATGCTGTAGCGTTAAGATTTCCCTTCACTGGAACTAATATAGGCTAGTTTGTAACCTATTTATAGGCCAAACCATGTATAACAGCCCCAGACCATTATTCCGCCTACAGTTGTGACTATGCATTCGTGCAGGTAGCGTTCTCCTGGCATCAGCCAAACCCAGATTCGTCCATCGGACTGCCAGAAGCATGATTCATCACTCCAGAGAACGTGTTTCGACTGCTCCAGACTCCAATGGCTGCTCGCTTTACACCACTACAGCCTACGCTTGGTGTTGCGCATGGTGATCTTAGGCTTGTGTGCGGCTGCTCGGCCATGGAAACCCATTTCATGACGCTCCATACTAACAGTTATTGTGCTGACGTTGCTTCCAGAAGCAGTTTGGAACTCGATAGTGAGTGTTGCAATTTTTATGCGCTTCAGCACTCTGCCGTCCAGTTCTGTGAGCTTGTGTGAACAACCACTTCGCGGCTAAGCCGTTGTTGCTCCAAGGCGTTTCCACTTCACAATAAGAGCACATACAGTTGACCGGGGAAGCTCAGCTCTTGACAAACTGACTTGTTGGAAAGGTGCCATCCTATGACGGTGCCACGTTGAAAGTCACTGAGCTCTTCAGTGAGGCCATTCTACTGCCAATGTTTGTCTATGGAGATTGCATGGCGGTGTGCTCGATTTTATACACCTGTCAGCAACGGGCGTGGCTGAAATAGCCAAATCCACAAATTTGAAGGGGTGTCCACATACTTTTGTAAATATAGTGTATTTTTTTGTGTGACTCTATCCTCCATTTGAGATCAAATGTTTCATATGAAACTGCAGTACCTTCAGAAAATATTCACACCCCTTGACTTTTTCCACATTTTGTTGTCTTACAAGGTGGGATTCAAATGTATTTAATTGTAATTTTTTGTCAACAGACATTTATTAAATATCACGGAAAATAAAACATATTTTTTGATTGCACAATTATTCAACCCCTGAGTCAATATACCTATATGTTAGAATAACCTTTGGCAGCAATTAAAGCTGTGAGTCTTTCTGGGTAAGTCTCTAAGAGCTTTGTACACCTGCATTGTACAATATTAGCATATTTTTTATATTCAAGCTCTTTCAAGTTGGTTGTTGATCATCGCTAGACAGCCATTAACACAATAACACAATTCCACTTTGACATAATGGGGTATTGTGTGCAGGCCAGCGACACAAAATCTATTTTAAAGTCAGGCTGTAACACAACAAAATGTGGAAAAAGTCAAGGTGTGTAAATACTTTATGAAGACACTATTTCAATAAACTTTAAGTGAATTTGTCCAAATGTGGGGACTAGATACATAAAAGTACTTTAATTTCTAAACATTAAAACAGATATGTGTGAAAATACCCTAAAATAAAAGCCATTCTGTGCTGTCACCTCATATAAAACATTTGATCTAAAATCCTAAATTCTGGAGTATAGAGCCAAATTCAAAATGTTAGCTTCACTGTCCAAACACATACGGAGAGGAGTGTACTTTCAAAGACATGTTTTGAATTTGAATAGCCTAGCCAGACGTCGTTGTTATTCCTGTGACAACGTTGCCATGCCGGATGACTTTCTCCCAGGTTGGCGCTACAGTAAAATAAGCACCCGTCTAATCGATGCGCTCCAGATAGCGTATGCAAATGAGCAGTGATGAGCAATCAGTGGTGAGTACAGCTTTCCCGAGACATGGATATGTAATTATTAGAATTGCTAATACAAAATCACCTGCTGTCTTTTACTGTCACTCCAGTCTGGTTGGCATTCACTAGGGGTCTGAATTGACTTATTTTTTTTCCTCATCTCCTTTTTAGTTTTCCTTTATTCCATATGCGGTGCCGCTAAGGAACTGGACAGGAGTAAGCACATTTGTATAGGGCATCCTATTACTTTGGCCTTTTCAAGAACAGAGAAAGGAAAGGATACGAGGAAAGGAAGCCACTTGTTAAGACTATTGAAATACACCCTCTCTTTAGCTTCCTCCTCAGAGGTCATATGGAAATCACTTGACCTCTAGCTGTAGACGCTGTAATCCATTGGTGCCTGTCAGACGTCAGGTTTGTCGTCCAGTACACCAGGGTTGGAATCATTAGGGCACATCGTAGCAAAATGAAAACAAGCATATAGCCCTCCCTGTTTCGGTCAGTTTTCCTCCGTTTGATGCCTAATGAATACGACCCAGTTCCGCGACAGCGTCACCTTCCAGATTGGGGTTTAATCATCCTGACCTTCCTGTGTCTGAAAATGAGGACGTTTAAGGTTAATCACATTAATCTGGGATGGGAGTAATGCTTGGATGCCCATCTGCCCAGAGATCCCATATTAAATCATCCATGGCTTAGAACTCCCAATCCCTCTGCTGAGAACTGACATTGTTCTTCTGTCTGTGTGTGTCTGTGTCTGTGTCTGTGTATGTGTGTGTGTGTGTGTGTGTGTGTGTGTGTGTGTGTGTGTGTGTGAGAGCTCAGCGTAGCTTACCAACCATTAATATACAGTATATTTCGGTACCATGGACAGCTCCCAATGCTAGCAACAACCAGTAAACAGCTAAAGAGGGGTGGGAGTGTATAGCAGTCTGTTGGGCAGGTGAAAGCAAAGCTGTGTCTGTGTGTGTGTGTGTTTAGGGGGATGCTGTTGGCTCATGTTATTCGAACTAGGGCCTTTCTCACTGTTTCTTCCTTGCGTTGCTTGGTGCAGTGTGTGAGTGTGTGTGTGTTTAGTGACTGGTGTCACACAGTTGCTTTCTGCTATGTCATAGGGTTTGCAATGGTGCTTGCAATGCCAGGGTTGTAGGTTTGATTCCCACTGGGGACCAGTACAAAAGAATGTATGAAAATGTTGCTCTGGGTAAAAGTAAAATGTAGATGAACGCAAATACAGTATATTTATACTGTCAGTTGGAATGAGCTGCGTTTGGTTTTCACATTAGTCACGAGTTGTGCTAATTTGTCCGCCCCCTCTTCCACTGTAATTATACCTGATCCACGCTCTGTCTTTATCAGATCATCTCCATATTAACTGCAATGCACATTCTGTCTCCGCCTGTTGCCCTCTCCTAGGAAATGTCCGGTAATATTATATTTCTGACCAAGACTAATGGGCCAATCCATCTCTGGCAGGCTACAGGGAAGTATAGGTGATCAAAGTTGACAGACAACATCCAATTAGTCTCTCTCTCTCTCTCTCTCTCTCTCTCTCTCTCTCTCTCTCTCTCTCTCTCTCTCTCTCTCTCTCTCTCTCTCTCTCTCTCTCTCTCTCTCTCTCTCTCTCTCTCTCTCTCTCTCTCTCTCTCTCTCTCTGCTGCTCAGCACATAGTTGTGATTTATGGAGCCCCACACAAGAGTCGTACACACAAGAGTTGTACACACAAGAGTCGTACACACAAGAGTCGTACACACAAGAGTCGTACACACAAGAGTCGTACACACAAGAGTCGTACACACAACAGTCATACACACAACAGTCGTACACACAAGAGTCGTACACACAACAGTCATACACACAACAGTCATACACATAACAATCATACACATAACAATCATACACATAACAATCATACACATAACAATCATACACACACCAGTCATACACACAACAATCATACACACACCGGTCATACAAACAACAATCATACACAAAACATTCATACACACAACATTCTTACACACAACAGTTATACACACAACAGTCATACACACAACAGTCGTACACACAAGAGTCATACACACAAGAGTCGTACACACAAGAGTCGTACACACAAGAGTCGTACACACAAGAGTCGTACACACAAGAGTCGTACACACAAGAGTCGTACACACAAGAGTCGTACACACAAGAGTCGTACACACAAGAGTCGTACACACAAGAGTTGTACACACAAGAGTCGTACACACAAGAGTCGTACACACAACAATCGTACACACAACAGTCATACACACAACAGTCATACACACAACAATCATACACACAACAGTCATACATACAACAATCATACACACAACAGTCATACACACAACAGTCATACACATAACAATCATACACACACCAGTCATGCACACAACAATCATACACACAACAGTCATACACACAAGTCATACACACAACAGTCATACACACAACAATCATACACACAACAGTCATACACACAACAGTCATACACACAACAGTCATACACACAACAATCATACAGGAAACTTGAATTTCTCTGAAGAGACAAGGGGATGATGATGAGGACTAAAGGTGCAAGGTTAAAGGTGCAAAAGCAAAACAAACGTTCTGCCTTTGTTCCATCATCAGGGTTGTGTTGATAGGTTGCTGCACCAAACAGAATACAATGGACAAGAAATAGGGAGGGACTACCTGGACTGTTACTGCTTCTGTTGCAAAACGTTTTAAACATGTTCCATTGCGTGCCCTTATGAACAGGGCCCACTGTACATAATGATGACTAACCCATAGAGTCGGTGGTCCGTGTCAATCGTGTGGTCATGATGGCGTGTTGCCTGCGTATGCATGCACACTCAGCTCTCTGACCTTAAAACTCTCACCGCTTCCTGTTTTTCTCCACTGCTCTCTTACATCATCAGAGCCCGCCTGTCAGGCCCGCTGCTCCCTGGTTACATCATCAGAGCCCGCCTGTCAGGGCCCTTGCTCCCTGGTTACATCATCAGAGCCCGCCTGTCAGGGGGGAAGGGGAGGGGCTGTTGACTCCTGCAGTGACGTGCAGTGATTCGCTGCAAGGTTTTTCCAATCAAAATAAACTCAAATAAGGAGGAGGGTGAGAGGAGGTAGTGTGCTGCCAGAGGAATTGAGGCTTGAGGATGTCTTAGATGGATGTGATGGCATGAGGCTTGAGGATGTCTTAGATGGATGTGATGGCATGAGGCTTGAGGATGTCTTAGATGGATGTGATGGCATGAGGCTTGAGGATGTCTTAGATGGATTGATGGCATGAGGCTTGAGGATGTCTTAGATGGATGTGATGGCATGAGGCTTGAGAATGTCTTAGATGGATGTGATGGCATGAGGCTTGTGGATGTCTTAGATGGATGTGATGGCACGAGGCTTGAGGATGTCTTAGATGGATGGATGGCATGAGGCTTGAGGATGTCTTAGATGGATGTGATGGCATGAGGTTTGAGGATGTCTTAGATGGATGTGATGGCATGAGGCTTGAGGATGTCTTAGATGGATGGATGGCATGAGGCTTGAGGATGTCTTAGATGGATGGATGGCATGAGGCTTGAGGATGTCTTAGATGGATGTGATAGCATGAGGCTTGAGGATGTCTTAGATGGATGTGATGGCATGAGGCTTGAGGATGTCTTAGATGGATGGATGGCATGAGGCTTGAGGATGTCTTAGATGGATGGCATGAGGATGTCTTAGATGGATGTGATGGCATGATGTTTGAGGATGTCTTAGATGGATGTGATGGCATGCCATCCTACTTTTATCTCCTCTCCTTATCTGCCTCTTTCTTCTCCTCCCCTGCTTGTCATCATCAGTTTTGTCCTTCGTCATCCTGAGTTACCTTGTCCTTCCCATGTCTCTCCTCAGTCTAGCCCTCTCTGCCTGACAGATGTGCATGTGTGTGGTTGTGTGTGTGTTCACTTCTTGGAAATTGGCAGTTTCTTACACAATCACCCTGCATGACAATTGATGCCTGTGGTTTTAGATACTGCTATTCATTGAAACAGCAACAATAGCCCAACCCAAACAAAACAGCAGTAAACACAAATACAAAGCTTTGTGAGTTGACTCGTATCGCAGATCCACAAAAAAAATTTATCAACTTGTCAATAATATGCTCTAGTGACGTTTGAGTCACAATGTGTTGATTTAGAGACTGAAATACCCCAGGAATTGACCCACCGCCAGCTCTTCGCTCGTTGGCACAGCAGATACCGCAGCTTGATAGGTAACGGTTGATAAAACTGCTCAGTAACAGTGAACGCAGCAGATGTCAAAGTTTTCAGCAGGACTGTGAAAACCCCACAGAGCAACCTCAAGTCTTTAGCAGCATAGCTTGAGTGAGAAAGACATTGCACCATTTCTCTCCCTCCGTGGACGAATCGCTCCCTCTCTGTCTCTCCCACTCCCTCTCTCCCTCGCTTTTTCTCTTTCTCTCTCTCTCTGTTTCTACCTCTCTCTCTCTCTCTCTCTACCTCTCTCTGTCTCTATCTCTCCCCCTCTCTCTCTCTCTCTCAGGAAGAGAAGGGCTAGTTCTTTCAGCCATGATTTGAGATGAAAGCTGGGGACTGTAGGGAGTATACTTGTGTATCTCCTGCAACTCAAGGAACTGCAACCCCCCCCCCCAACATAAGAAAACACACTGCATCTTTGTTTTAGAGATTTACTGTGGAAAGGTACAGACAGTGAGTTGTAATAGTTTCACTCAGCGACTGAAAATAATGATGCAGTGGTTTTCTCCCTGGCTTTGTTAGTGAGTATGCCGTCCTCTCTTTCTCCCTCTCTCTCTCTCTCTCTCTCTCCCACTCTTTCTATTCTCTCTCCTGCAGAGGGCATAGCTAAGCCGCCTGGGACTGCCCCAGAGTCCATTCTGACACAAACCTTTCAAGGAGGCTTAATTTATTAATTTGGTGTGTGTGTATTATGTGGTGAAAGTGTCTGTGTTGGAGAGTGTGTGTGTGTGTGTGAGTGTGTGTGTGAGTGTGAGGCCAAGGCTTTGTGGAGTGCTCATCCCGCAGGGATCTCAGGCTCGATTCATGGCAATTTTTCCCAAGCAATCCACTCGACAGACAGGCAGATATGCTTAATGCGAAAACACACACAAACACACACACACACACACACACACGTTTGGACGGTAGCCCCGCCGGCGGATTTAAGTGGTGTGTAACTCCCATAGTGCTTCTCAGAAAGCTCTGGCTAAACTGGGTTAGACACAGTGATCGGGTGCCATAATAGCGCCCTAGCCAAACAAGATATGAATATTCAAAGAGCCTTTTGGAGTCAGCCAACAAAACACTACTGGGAGTGTTAGATAATCAGTCACCTTCACCTGGTTAACATTTTGTAAGCCCCCCACACCTCCATCTGCCATAATGGCGTATTGAAAAGGTCTTGTGTTAGTTTATTTCCTGTGCTTTTCCCCATGGAAACACTGTTTATTTATTCACCCGTCCTTGACATGACAAGGCAGTCTTTAATTAATCCCAAATACATTTTATCGAAGCAATTCAACAGGAAATCTAAATGGTTGAGCAATCTATTGTGAATGCAGTCAAATCAAATCAATGCCCAAAACCTCTCAATGTGGTGGGTACAGTATGTTAGTCTTTTACAAGGTCACTTTGCTAAGGTTTCCCTTGTAAGCAAATTCTGAGAAGTCACTATAATGTCATTTCAATAAACCAATATGGCCACCATTATTTTCTTCTGCCCAAAGAAATGGACTGTGAAAACAATGAGATGGAAATGGAAACAAGGGGAAGCATGACAGGAAGCGCTGACTGTGAGTTAACCCCCCCAAACAAACATGGTGTATGCCAGAGCTTTCTAGATGGATTATATGATGAATTAGAGCCTTATAGGGTGGGATGTGGGGAGGTGAACAGAGCATGAGCCAATGAAGATCAAACACTAGTTTAGCTTAGTCTTGAGCACCCTTTGCCACTGTAACCCAGTTGGATCAACCATAGGGCTACCGTAACCCAGTTGGATCAATCATAGTGCCACCGTAACCCAGTTGGATCAATCATAGTGCCACCGTAACACAGTTGGATCAACCATAAGGCCTCCGCAATCCAGTTGGATCAACCATAAGACCACTGTAACCCAGTTGGATCAACCATAGGGCCACCGTAACCCAGGTGGATCAACCATAGCACCACCGTAACACAGTTAGATCAACCATAGTGCCTCCGTAACACAGTTAGATCAACCATAGGAGTTCATAGTGTATAATTGAAGCTGTGATCCCACTAGTCCATGTTAATGCAATGTTGTGGAATGTTGAGTTGATGCATTTCCAAAAGGGCATTTTTCAAGTGTGTGTGTGTGTGTGTATGGGTATGTATGTGTGCATATTAAACACATCTTAATCAAGGATCTAACTAAAAATACCATTATTTACTGTATATGTATTTCAGAAGTATATTTCTGAATTTCTGAATTGACTCCATCCTGCTGCTACCCAGACCTGTTAGCCTAATCCTAGTTAAGCAGGGCCTTAAATACATACAGAGCCCCACGTCTGTCCCTGATTGAGAGATATATCTAGTTATACTGATTGAGAGATATATCTAGTTATACTGCTTCAGAGATATATCTAGTTATACTGCTTCAGAGATATATCTAGTTATATCCTGACTGGTGAATTCCTGCTCTTGCTACATCAGTGCAGGCTTTAATTCTGCTGGGGACACCTGCCGTAGCGACTAGCGACGTGACTGACGCCATCATGGGCGACTGAAGGATCAGTCTTGTCGACGCAGAGCCTAGGTCCGTCACAGAAATGTTGTCCCCAGGTAAACAAGATGGGATCCTTGCTGGTGGCCATGGTACTGGTGGTGAGTTATAGAGATAGACAATGAGAGAGATAGGGAGAAGAAAGGAAGACAGACAGAGGGATAGACAATGAGAGAGATAAAGAGAAGAGAGGAAGACAGACAGGGATAGACAATGAGAGAGAGAGAAATAGAGAGGAAGACAGACAGAGGGATAGACAATGAGAGAGATAGAGAGAAGAGAGGTAGACAGACAGAGGGATAGACAATGAAACAGACAGGTAGACACAGAGAGAGAGACTGATAAAGAGATAAACTGACACAGAGATGAAGACAGAGAGTGAAAAGAGACAGAGACAGTGGTAGCGAGTAGTTCTGTTGATCATTAAGACAATGTCATCAAATAGTTCTCTTAAGTAGCTGTCAAATAATCCTTTGGAAATCACACATCACACTGACTCGACCTATGTTCTTTTATTCAGTGACCGTACACTGCTGGATGTCTCTCCTCATAGACAGCCTCAACTCTTTCCCGTCTCCCCTCACCTATAAGCACCATTTATTAAGATCCACCTGTAGGCCCTTTCTGTTCCCTGTCAAAGCGAAAACCACTAAGGCAAAACAATTGAGCTTCACTCAAACAGACTGCATGCTAAAGCAAACCCTTCACTGAAATGTATTCCAAAGGCGAGAGTTCAACTTTTAATGAGGACATTTCAATTAAACATCCTTTAAGACTAATGTTGCTTTTTATGCATGCCTTAGCGACACGTTCTTTCACTCTGCCCCCGACAGCAAGAGCGTGATGCCTCTTTTTCCCTACTTTGCTCTGAGAAACGCGTGGGATAGTCGATAGGACAGCGACTCATCTTCTGGTTACGGGGGAATAAAACGATATCACCGCGAAACCGCTGACATATGAGAGCAACATACTACACCAATATAAACCTGAACTGCTATCTCTATTTCTCTGTGGTGGCCATGTTGGTTGCCTGTCATAATAATAAACAAATAATAGCTATTATCTGTGTAAACGTCGCCGTTCAGTGTGTGTGTCTGGTAGTTGGTCCCCAATGTGCCCCTTTAGTGTTGACATCCTATTAAAGCCCTCAATGTTGTGTCAGAAATAAATTAGCAGAGAAGTTAACAATAGGAATGAATTAGCCAGTTCCCCCACTTCCATTGATTTATGCTACTGTTAACCACCACTAGAGATACAGCAGCCACATTGGGGCAGTGGTATGAGAGCCTCTCTCTCTCTCTCTCTCTCTCTCTCTCTCTCTCTCTCTCTCTCTCTCTCTCTCTCTCTCTCTCTCTCTCTCTCTCTCTCTCTCTCTCTCTCTCTCTCTCTCTCTCTCTCTCTCTCTCTCTCTCTCTCTCTCTCTCTCTCTCTCTCTCTCTCTCTCTCTCTAACCATCACTTTCCTTTTATGTCTCTCTCTCTCTAACCATCACTTTCCTTTTATGAATTCTCTATCTCACCATCTCCAGCCACCATTCTTTCACTATCTCTCTAATGATCTCCATGTATCTATCTCTCTATCACTGCATTTCTCTCTTTATCACACTCCCTCTTTTTCTAAGCCTCTTTGTTCACCTCTTTCCTCAATCCTCTCTCTCTCTCTCTCTCTCTCTCTCTCTGTTCTCTCTCAATTTGTTATCCTATGATAAGTATCAGACAGTTCATGATGGACTCTGGTGACTTCTAAACATTGCGGCTTTCCAACAGCCAGGCATTACCTTCCATCATGAGTAGTGGGTTTGGGTATAGGGAACAGAACAGGGTGTCTCCACCAATCACATTTTTTATTCTAGTCATTATATTTCTATGGTAGCCACTCTCCACTGACAGGTGAGTGAATCCTTGAAGGAGCTACCCAGTCTCTAAGTCTGTTCCCCATGTACCTTTCCTGAGAGGAGGCCAAGGGAATGTAATTCTTTAGAGAGGTTGATGGAGAGGGATAGAGACTGAGATGGAAGGGCAGAGAGAGAGAGAGAGAGAGATATGGAGAGAGGTTGCAGTTAGAGGGCAAAGCAAAGGATTGGGCTCTGTAAATGGACTCTCTCTCTCTCTTCATCTCTCTCCCTCCCCCTTCCCTCCCTCTCTCCCTCCATCCCTCCCTCCCTCCATGTCCCGTGTCCAGGCAGAAGAGAGAGAGGAGAATGCTGCTGCTTTTCTTATTCAAGTAATTGAGTGAATTCCTCATCCTGCATATCAGACCATGCATCTGTGGCTCTCAGGGGGAGATGGAGGGTGTGATGGAGAGTCTGGGATGGGGCTGGAGAACGAGGGGAGAGAAGGAAAGAAGAGAGGAGTGAGGGACCACAAAGTCTCTTGGAGCGAAAGAGAGGAGAGGTCAAGGAGGAGTGTTTGGTGGGTTGACAGCGAGGGACGACGCTAGTATACTACACTAGTCAATGTTCTCTGGCTAGGCTATGTGGAGGCAGGGTGGGTGGAGTTGGGGCCATCTGCCATCTCTCTTCCGTCTCACTGTGAGAGTCTGGCCCATCTCCAGCCCTTTGGCCCGTTCACCACACGTCTGGACATGTCCGACCGCTCCTCGGTACCTGCAAGCCCCACAGCTGCCAGCAGGGGGAAAACGAGTCCGGCAGCCATGTAAGCCAGGTCAGGAAGGTTGATTAAGTTGTAACAGCCATGTAAGTCAGGTCAGAAGGAGGTTGATTAAGTTGTAAAAAGGGCTGTTTTGTGTCACAATGTCCAATAAATTAAGTGAACCTAGTATTGAGAGGGCAAGCAGCTCTTTTGGAAGCAGCTCTTTTTTTGGGCTAAAGTGAAAGGGACATCTCCTTTCACGCTTAGCTTGGTTGTTTGCTGAACCACCAAACACTCTCTCCTCATAGATGCAATGCTCTAACCCCCTTCCATACAGTACAACACAGTATTTGTATTACAATGCATTTTTAAGCAGTGTCATTTCAACAGTGTGCACTTAAGAAAGAAACCTCAGTGACAGTTTCATTGCATGTATTAGTTAAAGCCATATAAATATTACTAGAACAGGAAAACAGCCCCCCAGACCACAACAATTTGTCTCAAACCTCATGGGTACCCTCAATATGGCTGATGCCTGTTCTAGTAATTCAATTTCGAACAAGCTCCTTCCTTGCTAACATCCTTTCCCTCCCTTTTCACTCCCTCCGCTCTTCCCCCTCTCTCCCAGGAACCAGACTGTGCTGCACCAGTTCTGCTGCCCGGCCCCAGAGGCCCCCGAGGGGGAGTCCTCGGCCTGTGTCCCCAGGTAAGATGGCTGCCTCACATGTCACCCAGCACCATTTTTGTTTTTTAGATTGTAGTCACCGTTGCTTCTAACCGTTTTCCTGGTGGTGGTGCTACCGTAAGACAACACAACTGCCCCAGTTACCTCCGTCTTGAAGTGGTTGTAAGTCCTTTGGGGGTCCCTGACTATCGTCGGCCAATCCCGGCTCATCAAGAGAAGTAAGAGAGAGAATCTCCTACAAATCTTTAAATAGTGGCCAGGTAGACAGAGAGGGAGTTACTATTCACAAAAAATGCAGCTTGTCACTTTATTTGGGGTTTTGAATGTTGAAAGAAACTCGTAATTAAGACTGAATCAATCCCGGCTCCAGAAGAGGTGATGTTTGTCCGAGTATCAAGATAAATTCATGGGAGCACGATGGTAATCTCCAAATCAATCTGAGTGAGATCCTATTTCTTGGACACTGGTCAAATCGTCCAAAGCACTGCCTGTAGGAAACAACAAAAGCACGGCCTAGGGCTTAGTGATAAAGGCAGGATAATGATAATTTGATCTCCAGGCATCTTCCTTAAACTCAACTACTGCGTACTCCTAGCCATTTCAAAATCCTTTATCTCTTAAGACATCTGCCTCCTTGTCTTTCCCCTCGACCCCTCTCCATGTAGACATTATGGATTTGGATCAGTCTATATAAAAAAGTAGCTCCCGCAGTTTGAGGAGTCATTATTTTTCTGGCTCAAACAAAACGAGACGCACCAAGTCTTTGTTTGGTCATTCGGCATTGCTCTGTTTATCCCAATCCCCTGCAGGCGGAGCACTCAGCAAATTACCGCGACTGCCAGTGGAACGTCAATAGTAATTAAGCCATCCAGCCTGGACGATTGCTGCTGAGAATCTTTACATTTCTGCTGCATGGTGGGAAAAAAGGTGGGAAAAAAACAAGCAAAGCTTGTGTTGATGCTGGATTCCACAAACCCTGTGGTGCTGGACACAATAAAGCATTGGTGGAACAAAAGCTCCAACGCTCATCCTCTAAATCCTGCTATAACCACCACCGAGGCCCAGGGTGATTGAATTAGTCACTCTGAGAGAGAGAGAGCGAGAGAGAGAGAGAGAGAGAGAGTTAGAGAGAATGTGAGATGGAATCACTTCTCTGCAATCGTCTTTGTCTTTGCACCAGAGGCGCAAACAAAAAACGATTTATCAGATAAAAGTCTGTTTTGCCTGGGAAACTACTCTCAAAAGTCTCCTCCAGTCAGTGACTGTCACCTAACCAGCCACAACACCCTATTATTGAGCATAAAGAGACCATTCAGAAGCACTAGTTAAGATGAATTTAGGTGACTTTCATCAAAGGCTGGCAGGGAAATTGGAGGGAAAAAAGAAAGACAAAAACAATCGATCAGAGTTCAGTAGATTGAATTTTGCCTGATAGAAGTAGCTTGGCAGAGGTGCGTTGTGCGATTCCTTTGGGCTCAGAGACCATTAAGCAGAGCACAAACAGAATCGACACCACAAAAGAACAATCAAAACACCCCAAAGCAAACCACTTCAAACTGAGCTTTCTCAATGCGGTTTGTGGGATACCAGTTGCGGTTTTGTTGCTTCTCTGAAAGTTTTTTTTTGTATTCTGTTGTTACATTTTTCTTTAGACTTCAGTGTTTTGTCAGTGAAGTGTTGATCATCTTACGTTTATACCTCACGACATGACATACTCACACCCACAAGCCTCCATTCTCATCCACGCCACTTCCACCCATTCAGACCTGTCTCTCCCACCGCCACCTCAAAGTATTTACTATGCAATAAAAATGTAACAACTGCAGTATTACAATGTCATAACCAATGTCATATCCAATTTCATAATCCACCCAAGTCTCAACTAGCGGTTCAGGGTCTGCCACTAGGGCAAGGCAACTGGTTAGCCATACACTGACATGTTATTACCATGTTATTGCATGCTTTTGGCTTAGTAGTGATCAGAACATAAAGCTCCCTGTCTTTGTGTGTTTGTGTGTGTCTGTGTGTGTGTGTCTGTGTGTGTGTGTCTGTGTGTGTGTATGTCTGTGTGTGTGTGTCTGTGTCCACTGTCGTACCCATGACACAGATGTTTAACATGCTTCAACAAATACCCAACAGCTAATCTCTCCCATGGGCACCAAGGCTTAGGCTCACTGATAAAGGAGAGACACTTCTCATTGACAAATTAGTGTCATGCTATTTTAGCCTAGTGTCATGCTATTTTAGCCTAGTGTCATGCTATTTTAGCCTAGTGTCATGCTATTTTAGCCTAGTGTCATGCTATTTTAGTCTAGTGTCATGCTATTTTAGGCTAGTGACTTGCTATTTTAGCCTAGTGTCATGCTATTTTAGCCTAGTGTCATGCTATTTTAGTTTAGCCAACTTCACTCTCCTTGTTAAGGCAGATGCACAAAAAGCTGCTTCCTGAAATAAATGTGAGTTAGTTCCTGTCTTCTGTGATTGAAGCAGTGCAATATCTGCCCACCAAAACAAGGCCTCATTTCCATATGAAAGACGTCTACTAGCCTGTTCTGCACCACCATATCTTCTCTCTGGGGAGTAATGAAGCTCTGTATTTCACAAACACACAAACCCATAGATAGACAAATTGCAATCGTTGGTATTTCATTTTCACCGCTGTGGCAGCCGTGGAACGAGACCGTCCTGCCCTCAACGCCAACAGGTCACTCTGGAAAAAGGCAAACTCACGGAAGTGTGAGTTTTGGACACCAGTCTGTGTCTGTGAAATCTCTTGCATTTCGGGTCCTGGAGAGAAAGTCCACGTAAATTAGAATATACATAGTCCATCTGTTCGTTGCCGGGTCACAAGATGGCGTCCAGTCGGTCAAAGCGTTACAATTCTGGTTCTGGCGAATCAGACAGGCTGTGAACAAAGTGGAACTGAAGATCTCCCTCTCACACACACACTACATAATGAGGACCCTACAGAGGTTTGATCCCAAGTGTTCTCACCTTGTGAGCCCTGTCACTCTTGTCCTACCAGTCTGCAATAGGGAGGGTGTAAGGGTGGGAATAAGGGGTATCAGTGTGCACTAGGGAGGGTGTAAGGGTGGGAATAAGGGGTATCAGTGTGCACTAGGGGATCAGTATGCACTAGTGAGGGGGTAAGGGTGGGGGGGTAATCGGGATCAGTATGCACTAGTGAGGGGGTAAGGGTGGGGGGGTAATGGTGATCAGTGTCAACAGTCACGCAGTCAGATCTAATGATCTATGAACGAGGGCGTGATTGGGGAGCCGGGGGGTGGGGGGTGGTGAGTCAATCAACACTTCTGATATCCAAGCTCTTAATTAAAAACAGCATGAGCTATCACATCAACTGATAAACTGCACTCGGAATCTGTTTCGTTTTATTTATTTTTGTATTTTATTTTAAAGTTCTCCAGAGGCGCACCTTCCCCTTCGCTCTGCAACAGATGGGTTGCAGCAGCAGATGGGTTGCAGAAAAACTATAAACGAGAATCTAGAATCTTGTCTTCAGGACAAGCTGCAGCTGGGGCCTTTCCAGAAAAAACCCATCTGACGAATCTGACAAATAGGAGAAGAGAGAAGGGACAAAAAGGCTTGTGATTTCCAAGTCAGTGTGTGTTCTACGGACGGCTTCTCTTACAGACAACTTAATCAGTTCTGATAACGTCTTCTGCCTCTTCAGGGAAACTGTAGTACGTGAATGCGCCACAGCTAGCTAAACTCACAAGCTGCTTGCCTTTCATTTAAACGTTTCGCTGTGTGGTCTTCGTTGACTGCAGATGTCTGTACAAATAAGGATACAGCCTTGAACACATACTTTGATCAAAACTTAGAACTCCAACATTGATGTAGAAACTCAAACACTCTCATGATTGAATACTTTGGAGTAGTTCTCAGACTGTGAAAATGATAGGGCACTTTAGAGTCAAGGTCTGTTAGCCAATGATAACAACTGTATACACTTGCTGGGTCTTCTCAGATCAATTACAGATGTGTCATGTGTACATCATGTACAAATCTACTTCCTGGTGTGGTGACGGTACATTTACTTTGCAGTGTCACAATGGTAACAGTGAGCTAATCGGCGCAGATACTGACACTCTAACTGATGGTAGCGCAGATTCCAACTTCACCTGACCAATAGCAAGCGAGGTGGAGTTGAGGTCAGAGCGAGGTCTCGTTAGAGATCTGCTCCACAGGGCGGCAACGGCAACGGAGGGAATCTTAGCTGATTCGTCTCAATTAGTCCCGTTTCCTCCCGCTGTTTCCCGAGATCAGAGCAACAGACACACCTTAACGAGATGCGCTATGCTAATTAGCTTGCACAATCTGCCGTAATGACCTGGCTCGTCTGAGATGGAATTAATCATCATGATCACGTGCTGATCTGTTTAGATTTTAATCAAGAACGGTTCATGCATTTCATATGGCAATTAAGGAAATGTTTTGAAGTTTACTTATGAGTTGATGCATTTATATTTAGCTCAGTGCCTTCACATGAGGGTTAAGGACGTTGGTAAGAAGATGCCAAGCTTTATTGAAATAGCTAACTGTTTAAAAAAAAAAAAGGTCTTATAAATGGTCAGATGGCTGTTTCTTTCTCTCTTTCACTTGTCTCTACCTCTCTCTCTACCTCTCTCTCTACCTCTCTCTCTACCCCTCTACCTCTCTCTACCTCTCTCTCTCTCTCTCTCTCTACCTCTCTCTCTCTCTCTCTCTCTCTACCTCTCTCTCTTTCTTCCTCATTCCCTCTCCTTCATTCCTTCTCTCTCCTTCCCTCCTTCTCTTTGTGTGTTTACCGGTGGGAGTCGTGCTGCAGGTGGGTGCACAGCTCTCGGGGCTCAGGGTGTCATGTCGATTAGTGGATGCTTGTGTTCTCCAAGCAGTTCAGGCCGAGGTGAAGTCAACTCCTCTTGATCCAGGATAACACACAACACTCACACAGTATAGAACCCCGTCACACATCAGAGAGGTGCAAGCTACACTATAAACACTGGAACCAATCTCAGACCATCAGTCGGCCACTCTATTTATCTCTCTCTGTTCTTCTGTCTTTCTCTTTATCACTCTCTCTGTTTTCCTCTCTTTTTCTTCTACTACATTTCTCTCTCACGCTTTTCTCTCTATTTCTGTTCATTTCTGTTGCTCCCTTATCCCCCATCTCTCTCTCTCTCTCTCTCTCTCTCTCTCTCTCTCTGAACTCCTAATCTAATCAAGGACCTGTGCTCGCATGCCACCACTCATCTTCTCCCCAAGTTCTATGTGGAGAGCTTTGAGACAGAGAGAGAGGAAGAGGAATGGAGAGAAGGCTTTGCACCTGGCCAGGCATATGGTTTCCCTTAAACGAGGGGCTGGGCAGACGGTTTAGAGCGTGGAACTTGGGAACATCATTACCAAAATATATCCAACTCTTCTAGGCACATTCAACTTTGTCCTCCAAAAGCATATGCGGCGATGTCGTACCTTACATAACAATAGGCTATAATTAGCATCGCTAATTGAAACTAATCACCTGATTTGTTGAGGAAACGTATGGAACGTCATTAATCGCATTAATCTTTGTCTGCCACATGCCCAGGTAGACAGCTGTGTAGGTGCCATTTTCCGTTGTCAATTGATCGTATTAATAAACTCCCCTAATTAGCCATGCTGTCTGCCGCTGAACACAAAGGTGACTCGGGGAAAAATGAGCAGGCAGCGTAAACTCTACTTCACGGTCACACTCTCGTGTCTAGCTAGCAGCGTGACGGATAGGGTTTTACTGTGGGGGGTTGGCAGACTACAGAGACCATGATGCATTGGGGCACCGGGGGGAAAGTGGTATGTGGTTGATGGTGTTGCTGTAGGACGTTCAGGGGCATGTTGGGAAGTTTGGAGAGCTCGTTTGTTATGGGGCTTGTCTTTGGGATGTGTTGGCCCCCCCTGCAGTTCTCTCACTCTCTTTTCCTAGGCCCAACCAAATGTGTGAAGGATTGTCTCTCACTGCTTTCGTCCTAACACTGATGGACCCCCTACCTTAGTAGCATATAGTCGCATACATACACACGCGCACGCGTCACACTCACACCTGGGAATTAGATTTCACATGTGTTCTCTCTTAATCACACTCTATCAAATTTCCTGTCACCTCCTCTGCGCGTGCTCTCTCTCTCTCGCTCTCTCTCTCTATCTCTCTCTCCCTCCCTCCCCATCCCCATCCCTCTGTTGCGTGCTCTTGCCTTGGAGTGACTCTATGCACTGCCTCAGCTGGGGAAAGTGACCTTGCCGGCTTGCTGTGCTGTTGTCATGGAAACAGGGCGCAGCGGGGAGACGGGCAGACACAGCAGTGGTTCCATCCACTGGCTGTCCATAATAGATGGAGACTTTGAGTGGACCAGAGAGAGAGTGTGTGTCTGTGTCTCTGTGTCTGTGTGTGTGTGTGCTTGTTTGTTTGTGTGTGTCAGTGTAGAAATTGCTGAGCCGGCAGCAAGTCTTGGACACATCTGCATCATTTGCCCTTCATATCTACTCTCTGTCCACAAGTCTGCTCCTCATCCAATCACTACTGGCTTCCACTCAAATCCGTGCCCCCTCAGCCTATCAGAATGCCCTCTGCTCCTATTTTCCAAAGGCTTCAATCAATCAGCCTTTGCCTCACTCTTCACATTCCCCAGGATTTTACCACATTCCCAATTATTTAAAATCTCTAAAACCCTGTTGATGCAAAACGATTTTGCCTCTCAACCATTACAATGTGTCTCTTCCATGGAATGCATTTGCTCCCTGCAATGGTTTAAAGTATTTTATTCGTTTTTTGGAGTATCTTTACTTTACTATTTATATTTTTGACTACTTTTAGTTCACTACATCCTTAAATAAATAATGTACATTTTACTCCATACATTTTCCCTGACATCCAAAAGTATTCATCCCTGGTCATCCCTACTAGCCTCTGATCTGGTGGACTCACTAAACACACATGCTTCATTTGTAAATGTCATTTGTGACATGTGTTACGAGTGCGCTCATGGCTGTTCGTAAATAATCACGCAAATTGTGCCGTCTGGTTTGCTAAATATACAGTAAGGAATTTTAAATGATTTATACTTTTACTTTTGACACTTAAGTATATTTTACCAATAACATGTACTTTTGATACTTGAGTTTAAAACCAAATACTTAGACTTTTTCTCAAGTAGTATTTTACTGGGTGACTTTCACTTGGGTGACTTTCACTTTTCTATTAAGTTATCTTAAATTTTACTCAAGTATGACAATTTGGACCTTTTTACACCACTGTCCTCGCCTATGTGCCATTTTCATAAATTTAGATGAATTATAATTGTACATTCATCATGAGAAGACCTTACTTAAGGCTTGGCAGTCATCACACCACAAACACATCCTCATTGTGGGAGATGGATACCCTGTCTTGGCATAGCACTGTAATCAGACTCCAACTGCGCTCTTCATGTTCCTCTCCATTTGATCGCTACCCACGACTGCGAGGCCGCGCACGACTCCAACAACATCATCAAGTTTGCTGGTGACACGACGGTGGTAGGCCTGATCACCGACGACAGTGAGACAGCCTACAGGGAGGAGGTCAGTGACTTGGCAGTGTGGTACCGGGACAACAACCTCTCCCTCAACGTCAGCAAGACCAAGGAGCTGATCGTGGTCTACAGGAAAGGGAGGGCGGGCGAGCACGCCCCCATCCACATCGACAGGGCTGCAGTGGAACGTGTCGAGAGCTTCCAGTTCCTCGGTGTACAAATTACTAAGGACTTAAAATGGTCCACTCACACGCGCACAGTCGCGACTACGCCTCTTCCCGTCAGAAGGTTGAAAAAGTTTGGCATCGGCCCTCAAATCCTTCAGCTCCACCATTGAGCGCATCTTGACTGGCTGCATCACTGCTTGGTATGGCAACAGCACCGGCCTTGATCGCATGGCGCTACAGAGGGTGGTGCGGACTGCCCAGTACATCACTGGAGCCGAGCTCCCTGCCCCCCCAGGACCTCTATATCAGGCGGTGTGAAAGTGGAAAATCATTAAAGTCTCCAGCCACCCAAGCCATAGACGGTACCGCACAGCAAGCGGTACCGGAGCATCAAGTCTGACACCAACATGCTCCTGAACAGCTTCTAACCCCAAGCTATAAAACTGCTAAATAGCTAACTGTCTCTATGCACAACCACATGACTCTACACACTCACGTACACTGACACTCAAACACACACATAACATGCACACACGTTTAGGGCTGGGCGATATGACCTAAAAATCATATAATTATTTTTTTCTAAGTATAACAGTCTTCTGGGTACCCCAATGCAGTGCGCGACAAACTGAGCATTCATTTCCCAGAATCAATGTTCATTGATACTCTCATTTTAGTGGTGTTGGCTCTGCACGCAATGTGAGTAGTTGAGACATATAAAGGTTATCGTTAGAAACGTTTACTTCTCTATTACAGTAAAATAATGTCTCAATGTGTTTCCGTGTCCATATGACCTCAAATGCAAAAAGCAAGTTGAAATTGCTTGTTATTTGTTGCCGTGAGAGGCAGGGGGGAGGGGCTTAGTGTGTGTGTAAACCATAGAGGAACAGGCGAAGCGAGAGGTTTCACTCTCAATAACATCTGTCAAAAATAAGCCCAATGCTTTTCTATGGGCTTATTTTGGACCTAAGCTTGACGCCTGCCTTCCCGCCTCTGGGACAACGACTCCCATTGTTAGGGCGGAGCCCGCATCTCTTCATTATATACAAATCTCTGGTGTAAATGGGAAGGTGCACACAGCACAGAGGAACGAAGAAAACGAGATCCAAAATACAACATGAGAACAAGCTGACACAAACGCTCATAAAAACGAAACATTTTGCGATATCGTGCAAAAACATACATTCGAATCAATCAAATTAATTCCTGGCCTACACACATTTATACTGACTCTACACACACACACTCACATACAATCATAATTTACGCTTATGCTACTCTGTTTATCATATATCCTGATGCCTAGTCACCTTACCCCTATACATATCTACCTCTATCACCCCAGCATCCCTTCACATTGTATATAAGGTGCTAGAACTGACCCTGTATATAGTATGCTTACTTACTTTATAGTGTTCTTCTTATTTGTATTTATTGTGTGTTTTTGTTCTACCTCATGTCATTTTTAGTGCTGGATTGATATTGATTACTGCATTGTTGGGTTTAGAGCTGTAATAGAGGCATTTCACTGTACTGACATTAAAAACGTGAAACTTGAAACTACCCTCGTAGTAGTATCTTACACTCACCAAACACAGTCCTCTCCTGCATTGTGTAACATTATCCTCCCTCACAGTCCTCTCCTGCATTGTGTAACATTATCTTCCCTCACAGTCCTCTCCTGCATTGTGTAACATTATCTTCCCTCACAGTCCTCTCCTGCATTGTGTAACATTATCTTCCCTCACAGTCCTCTCCTGCATTGTGTAACATTATCTTCCCTCACAGTCCTCTCCTGCATTGTGTAACATTATCTTCCCTCACAGTCCTCTCCTGCATTGTGTAACATTATCTTCCCTCACAGTCCTCTCCTGCATTGTGTAACATCAGCTTCCCTCACAGTCCTCTCCTGCATTGTGTAACATTAGCTTCCCTCACAGTCCTCTCCTGCATTGTGTAACATTAGCTTCCCTCACAGTCCTCTCCTGCATTGTGTAACATTAGCTTCCCTCACAGTCCTCTCCTGCATTGTGTAACATTAGCTTCCCTCCCAGTTCTCGCCTGCATTGTGTAACATTAGCTTCCCTCACAGTCCTCTCCTGCATTGTGTAACATTAGCTTCCCTCACAGTCCTCTCCTGCATTGTGTAACATTATCTACCCTTTGTGTCTTTTGAAGAATAGTGGTACAGTCACAGTAGTGGGGAATACACAGTCTCTGGAGTCTAGATTGAGCTCCCCTCCTTCACCATCACCATTCTACCGGCTTACCTCCTCAACTGCAAAGCAGGGAGGTTTTAGAGGAGGAGATTTGATGAAAGCTCTGTCGTTTTGATGAGTTTGCCAACATGCTGATCTGATGCGTTGGGGCTTGACGTGCCAGAGCTGGGACTCTGAATCTGAAGTGAGCTATTTCCGGGCCTAGGCCACAAGAAGAAGCTATTTTTGTGAATCCAAACGTTTCATCTCGCCTAAGGATCTAAAAGCGCAGTGAAAGTGAATGACTTCCAAGCATTTTTTGGTGGGGTGCAAAGAGGGCAGGAACTCACAGGCACTTTACTGTACTAGTGTGCAGTCAATGTGTTAGGCTCCTAGTCATTACGGATGGTTGATGATGTGGCACAAAGGACTGTGGGAAATTGGTACGGTTTCTCCAAGGTGATGCGTGTCAGGTAATGATGAATTTTGATTTGTTAATGGGTGTTGAACTGGGTCTGCATAGCGAAATCGTAAAAACACTAATTGAGTGACACTTCCATGTCCTGCAGAAATATATCCTATGGCTCTCAGAGATGTATTCCGTCGAACCCTTTCCTCGGGTTTGGAAGTTTCAAGGACAAACACCTCCTTTCTGCTTCAAGAAACTGGCATTGGAAACGACTCACTGTCTCACTCCTTCCTCCTGAGGTGTTGAAGTAGCTGGTCAATTTAGCGCAGTAGCTTACTGCTCAATAATAACCATTCCGAAACTGAGCGGCCGAAGGGGAATGAAATAAAGAAACATTTGCCTTATTTTCCATTTCTCAGTGTAAATTGGGTCCCCTGGTAGAAGTGGTGACGCGCATTGAAAATAACTAAGTGGAAATCATTACCACTGTGAAGCCTGTATTCTGATTAAACCCCACTTACGCTGTCTCTTATACACTGTGTGGCCAGGGATCCTTTTGATTATCTGGAGGGCACAGAAGGCCACATTGGTGCTGTGGTCCCTCACACTTACACACACTTTCATTTGCATTGGTTCATTTGGTATAACTATTTAATTGGTATGCTTATTAATTTGGAAGAATTATAATTATATTAATGACTATTTTCTCTCTCTCTCTCTCTCTCTCTCTCTCTCTCTCTCTCTCTCTCTCTCTCTCTCTCTCTCTCTCTCTCTCTCTCTCTCTCTCTCTCTCTCTCTCTCTCTCTCTCTCTCTCTCTCTCTCTCTCTCTCTCTCTCTCTCTCTCTCGCTCTTTCTTTCTCTCTCTTTAATGGTCTGCCATGGTATTAGATTCCATCATCTCTAGGGTCTCAGAACACCAATCTGCAGGCCAGTCAATAGCACAACCTATGCCTGCCTGCTGTGTGATAAGTGCACATGTTTGTACTGTCCTCTTCCTGGATTTACATATAAAAGAAAATATTGTTCCTCCAACAGAGGGTGACTATTTGGACTGCGATCCTGCCATTCCAGGAGACTGACATCTGTTAGCACACATGCTAGAAATGGACAATTGTCCTGTCCATTGTCCGTCTGTTGGGTCTGTGGTGGTCAGTCCACTAATTAAGTTTAGTTTTGGCAGCAATACACTCATGAATGTGGTTCATAGTCTACTAATGCACAGTACCCACCCCTCACACTGCTTATGCCAGTCCTGCCAGCCTGCTCCATTGAGATAATGAGTGAAATGGGCATCTGGTGCCCCCTTGTATCCCTCTGCCGACCAGACCAGTAGATACAGCTACAAAAGGGCAAAGATTAATCTCACTAATTCTAAAGTCCTTGTGTGGGTTCAGAAAGGGGGTAGAATGGATGGTGCACACTGGGAGACAGATGTGAGGACATAGGGTCCCGAAAATGAGCCTGTCGTGACATCTCCGTGCAGGCCTTGACTGTCGATCACCAAGGCTGCAGCTTGGAGCAGAGGGGAGGAGATATGGACTGAAAGAGAGGGAGAGAGAAAGAAAAAGAGAGAAGTGTCCACATGTTGGCGTTTGACAGCAAGCAGGAAGGAAAATATCAAACTTTCCTCTCCTGTTGCGTCTGTCGTGGGAGGTCACCATGCTACAGGGGACAGGGGTTAGGGACAGAACTAGAGATCGCAGATGACGGCTAACCCCACGGCTTAGCTGCTTTCTATGCTCGTCCTTTGTGCTAGTTTACTGTATTATGAATGATAAGGCAATCTATAACAGTAAGGGACAGACACAGGGATTTGGGTGGAGTTATTTGCTGAACAGCCACGCAAATTCACATCAATTCACCTCTATTCACTGTTGCCCTGGTGAGTGGAATCGTTTTGGTAAACGGCAACCATTGCAACCACTTTTCCTTTTTGTAATCTGTCAGAATTGTTTACCGTATATCACTGCTTCTCTGACATGTAGCTACAGTGTTATCTTTGAGTAGTTCCCGCCGTGAAACTGGTGTGTCATGCTGTGTCAGTCTCCTTCTACAGCGTGTAATTTCCCTGACAAGTGTGTCTTGTCTTACACACGCTTCATCCCCTGGTATAGTTAGCTGAGAGAAAGACAGAGGGAGAGGGGGTGGGGTTGGGGGGAGAGAGAGACAGAGGGAGAGAAGGGAGAGAGAGAGAGAGAGATTCTATCCTTCTTTAATAAGATATCTTGATCACATAAAGAAATCCCCACCCACCCCCATAAAACCCACATGCACCTTACCCCATATACAAACACATACCTCAACACCAAACTACACTCGGACCTCAAAGCCCTCCTGTCCAACCACACAGACAGCTCCCCCAAGTCCCCAAACCTCCTCAAAAACAATTCAACACTGTCAATCAGTTTGTAAAACTCAACCCTAAGGCACACAGAGACCATCCCCCTAAACAGTAAAACAGGGTCTGTAGCCCCCAACCCTCTGACCCGGTTCCTCCTTGTCAACCAAACAGACAATTTAGCTTGGGCAAACAAAAAATTCAACATGTAATTCCAGACTGCTGCGCCAGCTCTTGAGGGGTCTTCCACCCTTCACCTCCAGGCTGCCGTAAATCCGCCAATGTCCTGATGCCCGCTGCCATCAACCGTCCATGCAGGGTTGCAGAATGGACAAAAACTAAAGGGATCAGCGGGTTTTGGAAAATGAGTTCATCCCACACACAAGGTCCAGGTGTCACTCCCTCCTCACGTGCGATCTTCAACAACCTCCAGGCCTTTAAAACTGCAGCATAGAAGTCAGAGACCCCGGCCAGCTTTAGCCTCTGCAGCCTCATGAGGAAGAGCTGCGGATCCAGCTCCAGACCACCAGCCCTCCTCAGCAGTGCGCATGCCGGTCCCCTGTGTGGTATAATAGTCTCTGCGCTGCTGTGAGACGAAAAGCTGCCACCCTGCTCTCAAGGTCCACCAGGCCCTGACCAGTAAAAACAACACCGCCGCCTTCAGCCAATGATGACCAGTCCACCAGCCTACGCTGTAAGTTGGCCAGCAGCCCGGCGGGGGGGGGGGGTTAAGAACAGCAACTTTGAGCCATAGGGAGGATGCCACCAGGTTGTTGATGATCAGCACCCTTCCTCTGTACGACACCTGGGAGAGGAGCCACCTCCACTTCGTCAGAATAGACACCACCCGCTTGAGCCACCCCCTCCCAGTTCTTCGTGACCCAACCCTCCGATCCCAGATACAGCCCTAGAATCCTGAGCCTCTCACTGCCCCATTCCAATCCCCCAGGAAGCCTAGGAGGCACCCTGTCCCCCCATGCCCCACATAGCAATGCCTCACTCTTGCCCCAGTTTACCCTGGCAGATGACGCCCCCTCATACACCTTTAAACACGACTCTAGTGCCAGGACATCCCGGTCATCCTTAAAACAGGACTGAGACATCATCAGCATAAGCAAGTCCACCCCCTGCAGTCTCCTGCATAACAGATCCAAAAAGGGCTCAATCGCGAGGGTGTACAACTGCCCAGATAGAGGACATCCCTGACGTATACCCCTCCCCACCCAGAATGGCCTACTGTTAACCCCCCCCCCCCCCCCCGACCTTCACCAGACAAGAAGCCCCAGCATATAACATTTTAAACCCAGGACACAAAGTGATCCCCAAAACCAAAACCAATAGACAATACCTTAAACAAATATACATGATCCACCCTGTCAAATGCCTTTTCCTGGTCTAAAGAAACTAGTCCAAAGGTCACATTCGAACACCTTGACAGGTTCAACATGTGCCTGATCAGCTGGGGGCATCCATCTCATTCAACATAGAAAACCTAGCTCTTACAAATGCCCCCTTTGCTTTCAAATTGAAAAAAACGCGCCCAGGTCCCTACGCAATTCAGTTAAGTTCGAAACCATCCCCACCTCGTTTTTCCCCAGCAACTCAGCCTCCGCCTCGCTTATGTTTTCTTCAAGCTTCCCCAACACTCTCCTAGACACATTGGAGGAAAAAGCAGTAAATTGTTGACAAAAAAGCAGAATCTGTACTTTCCCTACATCCCACCACAGACTAAGAGACTCATTCATAATCGTCTTTCCACTGCCCCCATCTCCCCCAGAAGGTGAGCAAAAAGCAGCATCTTGTAAGAGCTTTACATAAAATTTCCAATAGGAAGCCTGTCGGGGCCCTGGTGTAACAGAGAGCTGAGCCATGGTAATATGATGGTCAGAAAACCCAACTGGGAGTATCGAGGCCGACACCAGCCTATTGCTCTGGTGCCTGAACCCTCCCCCCAACTGCCTTCACCCAGGTATATTGTCTGGTGGTGGGAGTCCTCCATGCATCCACCAAATCATACTGAATCAATACATCATTCAGCACCCCTGCTGAGACTGGATGTGGCTCCTCACCATTCCTTGGTAAAATCAATTGTGCAGTTCCAATCCCCACCCTAAAACTAGCAGCTCTTTACGTAAGCACCCAAAAAAGACGCCCCGCTCCCCCCCTGTACTAGGTACACACACATTTATAAAAACAAAAAGCACATTGTAAAACTCAGCCTTAACAACCAACAACCTGCTGCCACACACCTCCTTTGAAGACGTAATGGTAACGCCCAGACCAAGGGAGAAAAACACTGCCACCCCTGCACTAGTGTTCGTACCATGGCTCAGCACCTGTGCCCCCTTCCACCAGAGCCCCCAATCCAAATAATTTACTACATCTGAATGGGTCTCCTGCAAAAACTATATGTTTCTGTTTGACATACTCCCCAACCCCCCCCCCCCCCATCTTCCCCCCGCCTCTGACACCATTTATATTAAGAGAGCCTACCCGCAGAGCCTCCATGAGTGAATGTGTTCAGCACCTACCTGTTTGCCGACAGACAGCAACACCTCCCCAACTCTAACTCCATCCACCGGTACACACCTGAAACCATGCCTAAGAGACATCGCCTCGTCCCCGGCTGGCAAAGCAGCCAAAGCGGCCGCCATACTGTCAGGTCCCAAACAAATTTCCCCCTTCTCCTCCAAAAATGACCCACTTAATTGGTATAAAGAATTAAGGAAACCTACATTTATGGAAAAGAAAAACTAGAAATCATGCAAAAAACTAATCAAAACCTAAAGAAAGGAAACAAAAACAGGCCCTCTCACCAAACGCCACCTTCAAAACTCCCCACACCCCAAACTCCCAGCATGCAACACACAGAGAGAGAGAGAGAAAGATATGGTATGACTCATGTGAAATAGGCCTACTTGTATTCTTGCTACTTTGTCATGTCTTACATGTGTCATCCCCAGTTGTGGTTGACCTGAAACAGAGAAGCACCGTCATTCTCTGCATTGCTATTCACATAGAATAGAGAAAACCAAAAGCTTGCCTAATGCAATTTTGGCGGCCATATTGGTTTGGGAGAGTCACTGAAAGTTTCTTTTGGCTAAAAAAGTTTTTTTAACTAACCTTTTAATGTCAGGACAGTATGTTGGAGTAGATGTAGCCATGCTATTGCTCTAACATTTTTACTAAATGTGTCGAATGAACAACCTTTGAGTCTCCAATACATCCTCTCAGACTACAGTGAAACACACTGTTAGTTTGATCCTACTGCGGCCTGCTTGGTCATATTCTTCTCTTGGTTACATATATCCACCAGCACCTCTTTCGGTCTCCATGACACCGACAAACAGAGTGCTAGCCTTTAATCACCCACTTCGGTATTTTTTTAAATAAATAAATACAAAGATTCAAGATGGAATGCTGAGTTTATAGCATGAAAAGGATCTTGGCTCTGGAAGAGAGACCTTTCACATCCCAGCGAAACGTAATTGAATTCGCTCCTCTTATCCACCTCGGCGTGGGATAGCATCTCGCCCATCTCGCTACTCCCAAGCGCATAGTTAGTTTAAAGCGAAACCTTCCGACGACGACGACGACCACAACCTATGAGCCTAACTTATTCCTGCCCACCCTGAAAACGAACCTCCTGAAACATTTCCTGGAAAAGCAATTTCACCGATGAAGAGAGATTGAGTTTGGGGGAGGTTGGTGTTTGTGTGTGTGGTGAGTGTGTGGAGATAATGTTGTTTGTGCCCCCCCCCTCCTCCCAAAATGAAACAGTGTACAGTCATCTCGCTAAGCATTGCTCTCTCTCTCTTTCCACCGTCGCACTCTGTCTCTACCCGATAAACAATGTTTCCTCAACTTCTTATCTCCGCAACTGCCAGCAAGAAATGGGCCTAACCTCCCTGCCAGCAGAGAAAGAGCGAACGTCCTTGAAACAAACAAATGAGACGGTACACCCAAATGCTTTCTTTCCCGGTCTCCTGAAAGGGAGAGAAGCGAGGAGAGGGAAAGAGAAGCCGTCACAACTCACGTCAAAGGCCCACACTCCCGCTCTCGCTCGTGTCACAGAAAGACTTGCTATTGTAAGGAGAATATCAGTGCATTCTGAGCATTATTGAATTAGAATAGAAGGGAATTTTGAGTGCAACAGTGAATTGGTTTGAAAACAAGAGGATTGTGATACTTGTGTTGACACGTACAGTATGCTATAGTATGTGACAATATTTGTCCAACTTTATGAGTGAGTGATTGTATACTTTATCAACAGGACCTCCGCCAGCACTTTTTTTTCCTGTTGTTCTGTCCATTTCTATCTTGAATTCTATGACTCTTTGTCCCCTCCTCCTACAGAAACATTCTGTCTCTGTCTCTCTCTCTCTCTCTCTCTCTCTCTCTCTCTCTCTCTCTCTCTCTTTCTCTTTCTCTTCCCCCCCCCCCCTCTCTCTCTCTCTCTCTCTCTCTCTATCTCTCTCTCTCTCTCTCTCCATCTGTCTGTGTGATTTGTGTGTGTGATGGCAGTCTCTCCATCCTCTCTCTCTGAGGTTGAGCTGATTGGATTCTGTTTTATGTCCTGCCAGGTCTATGGCCTGTGTGTGTGTGTGTGTGTGTGTGTGTGTGTGTGTGTGTGTGTGTGTGTGTGTGTGTGTGTGTGTGTGTGTGTGTGTGTGTGGCTCTGTGGCCCCTTGCGTCACAAGCCTGTGCCTCCTGCTGTATTTGGCTCCACCACTCTGCCCTGCTCCTCCTGATCAGAGGGGACAGGATGTTCTGTGTGTGTGTGTTTGTGTGTGTTAGTGTGTGTGCACACGTGTATGTGTGAGAGAGAGAGCCAACTGTCTGACGTTCCAAAGAAGAAATGACTTTGGCGGACATCATTCGCCGAGACAAAACAAAAGCGTGCGTGAAATCGCCACCTACATGATAGACATTTCCAAATCGCTTGCTGCGTGTGATGTCACCTAGCCCTTCCCCCAGAGCTGTCCAGGTTGTCCGATGTGATGTAACGTGGCCACATAATGGACGATCAGCCTGTGAAATCAGGAGGGACTGTGCCAGTGTTTGTTGCAGGCAGAGTCTCAAACCAGACACAGTCAAAAAAACTTTTTTCCAGACCTCTCTCTTCCTCTTCCTCTTCCTCTACCTCTTTTCACTCTCTTTTTCTTTAGTAGCCTCTCTATCTCTCTCTCCCCTCATAATATATATCTTTCTCCCACTCCCTCTCTTGCTCTCTCTCTCTACCCCTCTCCCTCTCTCCTCTCTCTCTCTCTCTCTCTCTCTCTCTCTCTCTCTCTCTCTCTCTCCTCTCTCTCTCCTCTCTCTCTCTCTCTCTCTCTCTACCCCTCTCCCTCTCTCCTCTCCCTCTCTGTCTTTCTCTCCCCGTCTCTCTCATTGTCATGCATCAGTGTTGAGCTTTACATGCTGCCGTGTAAAAATAGCATGGTGACACTTTTGTTTAATTGGATGTGAATGAGCGTCCACCCTGCAGTCTAAAACGGCAGGCGCTATGATAGTTTTAAAATAGATCTATCCAACGTGGAAGCACCGCACCGTGCAGTATCGCTGTTTTAGCCTCGCCTGTGCCAAAGCCTATATACCGAGTGTGTCACTCCCGGTGTACATTAGATTCCCACTGCTTTGTTTGTATTTAGTATATGTCCGTCTCCTTCTGTTTTCATCGTACCGTGACTGGGATGTAACATACTGGCAAATATGTGCCTTAGCAGTTAACCTTGTTAAATGCAACAAAACCTCAGCCCATAAATACTGACTTTGACGTGACATTCTGAGGGCTCCTCCACGTAGTTCCATGGTGGTGGGTAGTTCCATGTCTTGTTAGTGTATGCTTCAGTGATTTATTTTTCTCTCTGTTGGTCTCCCTCGGGCCCATGATGTTTTGTGTTGCGGTCAGGATCTCTGCTGTATGTCACACATCCATATTTAATAGCTGCCATCCCTAGCTTTCATTTCCCTCATTCCCCATCTTCCTTCTCTTGTGGTCTGCTTTACCCAAGGCTAAGGCCTGTGGAGAAGATTGAACTTGAAATCTGGTGTGAGCATTTCATACCTCCGCTCCATTCTCTCTGAAACGATGTTCCATTGGCAGTGTGTGTGCGTGTGTGTGTGTGTGTGTGTGTCTGTGCAAGTGTATGTGATCAAGCCCTGAGCGGCAAAGTCCACAGCTAGTCGCACCTTCTTTCCAACACCTCAAATTAAAGGAAATCCGTTTTTAAATGGAGTTGGTGAGAACACTGCTGGTGCAATCTTTTACAACCAGAATTATAGGTCTCTCCCCCGCCAGAAAAATCAGTTTCACTGCTAATAAAGGCAGCTGCTTTGGTTTTAATACCTTATTCATCAGTGTGACATTGATCAGAACATTCTGTAGTAAATGCCCAGTCAGGGTGATATGCACAGATTTACATACCAGACCATTCTTATTCAGAAAACCCTCTTCTCCCTTTCTCTTCTCTCCTCTCTTCTCCCTCACTCCCACTCCTCTTTTCTCTCTCTGTCTCTCTCTTTGTCTCTCTCTCTCTCTCTCTCTCTCTCTCTCTCTCTCTCATCACCATGTTAGCTGCTTCAAGCTTGGTGGTGCTCTCTCTGAGGCCTCTCACTGTCACACCAGATGAGAATTACATTGATTGGTGTCTCCAAAGCCAATCAATCATTCAGATTGATCAGACATAGAGAGTAGGAATGGAGAAGGCGGGACAAATTCTCAAATCACGGGGGAGTCATGTGAAGGTGGAATTCTCGGAGGGTGTCCAACACAATCACCTGATAGTTAATCAACGCGTGGGCCACATCATAATGAACTTCATTCAAATGACCTTCATGAAGACTGCCCATTACAACCATTACAATAGATGTTCAACTCCCCTTCCCCCATTTTCTGCATAATGGGATGTCCCATAATCCGGTGTGATTTCACACGGGAGAGTCCATCTGTTCCCAAGAGCGGTTGTGCATGGTTACTTAGGCTCTATTGATTTGCCGAGTATTGCCGTTGCTTAGTGAGTAGGTCTGACTCTGAGGACGTCCTGTTCTCTTTGGCTGTGTACTTTGTGGTTATGGACAACATCTTATCCTCCATATCACATATTCAGTGGACGTCATATCCAGATTACCCAACTTTTCCCCAACGAGTAGATTTGAATACGTCCTCCTGTTCTCTTTGGCTGTGTGTCGCATAAGACGTCAGATCCAGAGGGGAAGAAAATAACTAGACAATACAAATAGAGTCTTTGAATGTGACTCACTCTCTGTCTCCGCTGCTATGTCTGTGTCCGTTCCATGTCAGAGGTCTGAGAGATATGGTGTTAGAATGTGGATTTGAGCCCCAGCGATTATATAACGTGCTCAGAGCACAAAGTCGGGTGCAAAATGGATTGCGACTCGTGAGTTTGTTAAAGTCAGAGCTCCACCTGGTCTCGCATGATAGCTTCCTGCGGCGACTAAGGCAGGGACTGGGAAAGATGCTACGTGGCTAAGCTAGTTGACCTTCACCTTGTCTGAATGGAGAATGCAAAGAGAGAGGGACTTGTTATAGGGAACATTTAGATTATGAGAAATCTGATGGATGTCTAAAGACAGATGGATATGACATTGTGTGGAACTCTGATCATTCCAAAGAGATTTGTGACGGAATCAATTCCATTCTAGATGTGATGGGTGCATGTACACACACACACACACACACACACACACACACACACACACACATACACAAACACACTCACTTCACCCGCCTAACCCCGTCACATCAACACTTGTCCAGCTGCTAAATTATTTTACCCACATAATTGTACTCTACAGCCTTTTCTGTGGACAAATCAATCTCCCTGACATCATCAGAGTGGACGGAGGTGTGTGAACACTAAATGGGATACAGGATCCTGGGGATAATGGCTAGATGGCAGTCTAGCGTAATCAGGGTGGGTGTCGGTCTCATGATTTATACGTTTTCAAAGATTTTACTGAGTTACAGTTCATATAAGGAAATCAGTCAACTGAAATAAATTAATTAGGCCCTAATCTATGGATTTCACATGACTGGGAATACAGATATGCATCTGTTGGTCACAGATACCTTAACAAAAAAGGTAGGGGCGTGGATCATTAAACCAGGCAGTAAGTGTGTCTGTGTTGTGTGTGTGTGTGTTGTCAAGGGGTTTGTGAATAACTGCGTGCTGATCCAGCTCAGATGGCGTGAGTGTGACAGCTGTTTGGATTGGGCTTTTTGTCACTGGCAGCTTGCCGTAGTCATTCATCTCCTGGGTGCTTGCTTACTCTCTATCTTTCTGTCTCTCACTCTCTAGCTTTCTCTCCATCTCTCTCTCTTTCTCTCTTACACTTCTCTCTCTCTCTTTCTCTCCCTCTCTGTTTCTTCCTCTCTTTCTCTCTCATTCTTAATGCACCACGTCTTACAGTTACACATTCAACACATATCCCATCTCCAGGCAACATGCACCCACCCACGTTCACCTCATCTCTCTCTGACACCCTTTCAGACCTCATGTAAACCACCTAGAACCCAGGCACTGGGCCCCCCTCCTAGCTGACTTGGTTCGACCCAAAATGACAGTCCTCCAGTCAAAGCTATTTCCCAGAATGGACCATTTCATATTCAGAAGGGTTTATTAGTGGTGGTGGTATTAGCGATTCAGTGAGGTCTCTGTCAGAATGTTAACGGCTGATTTGGCCGCAAGCACAGATGTTAATGGGGGTCAAATCACAGATTAGAAGCATAAGAAGGAGATAGTTCAGAAGTTAGTAATAATCAATCAGAATATGACTTCCCTTGACCTTGTGATTAGAGAGAGGAGTGTCGTTGTATGATAGTCTGTGGTTTCTGATGATATTAAAATCAATGATATTCAACAACAAAAATATGAAGTGGCCTTATGGATTTTAATATATTGTACAATCCAAAGGAATGAGACGGCCCTTACAGAATCTAAAACGTATTGATGTATTTATATCTGATAGGATGACAGTGCAAAATCCCGGTGATTGCTGACTGTGATTTGTGCACCACCACAAAATAATCATCCTGACTTTATGCATCGATTTGACCTTTGACCTGAAGGGGGAATAGAAAGGTGAAGGTAGGTCATGTTGGTTTATGGTTGGTTGTGTTGCAGGGTAAGATGATGTTCAACTGCAGCAAAATGTATCTTGTTACAAATACTGTAGAGCTTTTCATGCCACCTAACTCTGTGCAACACACACACACACACACAGAGTATGAGGGATGTCCCACTGTTACACTGTTTAACACCACCATTAACAAACCACGATTTTCAGATAAATCCCAAGAACAGCCTGCTTCTTTCTCCCCCAGTCATTCTGAGGAAGTTAAACAGTCTCCGCCACAGTAGTGGCTGATGTATTGGCCATTCCATATAGTAGGCCTACTTCTTTCCACACCAAAGGGGGAGAGAAATATGCTTATTTGTGCGGAATTAGCCATTATCTGTCTTTGTCCTTGTGTTCTGCCTGATGAACTGATAAATGCTTGACTAATGAGCTGGAGATGGAGGAGGGGAATCAGGGGAGGAGGAGAGGGTGATGGGAATCAGGGGAGGAAGAGAGGGTGACAGGAATCAGGGGAGGAGGAGACGGTGACGGGAATCAGGGGAGGAAGAGAGGGTGATGGGAATCAGGGGAGGAAGAGAGGGTGGCGGGAATCAGGGGAGGAAGAGAGGGTGATGGGAATCAGGGAAGGAGGAGAGGGTGACGGGAATCAGGGAAGGTGGAGAGGGTGGCGGGAATCAGGGGAGGAGGAGAGGGTAACGGGAATCAGGGAAGGAGGAGAGGGTGAAAGGAGCAGATGAGGAGGGGAATCAGGGGAGGAGGAGAGGGTGATGGGAATCAGGGGAGGAAGAGAGGGTGACGGGAATCAGGGGAGGAGGAGAGGGTGACGGGAATCAGGGAAGGAGGAGAGGGTGACGGGAATCAGGGAAGGAGGAGAGGGTGACGGGAATCAGGGGAGGAGGAGAGGGTGATGGGAATCAGGGGAGGAAGAGAGGGTGATGGGAATCAGGGGAGGAAGAGAGGGTGATGGGAATCAGAGGGGGAGAAGAGGGTGGAGGAAGAGGAGGAGGAGGAAAGGGAAGAGGAAAAGGAAGAAGAAGAGGGTGCTAATAATCTGAAAAGAAAGCAATGAGATAGGGGAAAGAGAGTAGGGTTGTTATAGAGTCAAGGAGTTAGTGTTGAATCCATACAGTATTGCTGAGGTGGCTTTCGAAAGGTTGCCCTTTTTCTGTGTCTCCCTGGCGACGATCCCACCTGGGATCTGAACCCTGAAACCCTCTGATCACGAGCCCAGATATCTAATCTATCTCTGTTGGTTGTTTTCTGCTGTGCTCCTCTTTCTGATGACACTGCAGAAACGGAGTTGTTTATGGTAGCGAAGAAGGCAGAACGTCAAAATGACCTAACCTTCATCAGGGTAACATTCTGGTTTAGAATACTCTCACAGAGGGGTGTCATGACTAAACTCCTACTCATATGAAGCTGACAAACCGGCACTGGAGTGAAACAGCGTGCTACAGCAACACACTACGACACAGGAGGCTCTTTAGCGTCAAATCAAGATGTTCGCGGGACCTAGGGAGCTCTGGGACTGCGCTCTGGGTACCATGAAGCGTTTAGAGTTGGAGGTTTCTCTAAAAGAGATTCTAGGCTCGTAGGGTCTCCTCCCTACTCAAATACTCTACAAATATGAATTGATATATTCAATTCATTAATAATTATTATGTTTAGTTTTTTAGCCTGCGACGCCTGAAGCTTAAGAGTGGTTAATGTTTCCCACTGTGGGAGTGGAGGGGGATCATTAAAGAGGTTGTTCTCTCTCCTTCGGCAGGGGAACTGGTAGGTGACAATACGGGGACAACGGGGAAACAGCAGGGCGGCCTGCGCGTGCTAACACGTAACGCATACACACAGAAATATACACTCACATGCACACACACACACACACAGAGAGAAATGTATGACTCACACACACGACACCCACACGCAAACAGAGACACACACACACACATAGAAAGCCACACACACACAGAAAGCCACACACAACACATCCCTGCAGTACTGCAGAGCGCCAAGGACACACGTGCTTTTAACACACATCATTGTGTGTGTGCCACGCATATGAGAACGCTCTGCATGCAGGGTGCAGTGAACACAAGGAGCATATAAGCTGAATATTCCCTTTAATGCAGCAACAGCAGTATAGAGTAAAGGCAGGGAAGAGGATGGACAATGTATTAGATAAACCCCAACCCTGGGTAGCCAACACTTTGATGTTACCCTGAAAGGAAACTGCTGCGACACTATTGCAGCCAATCAAACACAATGCAGACAACCAACCGTCAACCAACCTCGCATTAACAACACAGACTTGCGCAGACGTTAGCGGTCACTGTTGAGCGCGAGCCATCAGCACTATAATTACATTCTAATGGCAACGCAACGGAGGCTGGCTGCACTTGTCTGTCTCCTGGCATAGAGAGACAAAGGGAAGATAGAGAGAGAGAAACGGAAGTGAAGAGAAGGAAAGGAGAGATCATGAGCGAGAGGAAGAGAGAGAGAGGGAGAGGAAAGAGAGAGGAGTGAGAGAGAGAGAGGGAGAGAGAGGGAGAGGAAAGAGAGAGGAGTGTGTGTCAGGCAGCAGCCAAGGCCTGTCTCTACCCTGTCAGTCACCCTGACACCTGGAACCACTCAATCTCCTTAGCACACAGTGGAGGCAGGGAGGGGGAAGGAGGGGGCAGGGAGCATAATGCATATGGAGGGAGGGATTGGGGGAGGGAGGGAGGAAGGGAGGGAGGAAAGGTTGGACAAGTAGAGAGAGAGAGAGAGAGACACACACACACAAGGGGGGCAGGGAGCATTATATATTGGGAGGGAGGGAGGGAGCTAAGAGGAGCGATGGATTATTAGGGAGAGAAGCGGGAGGAAAGAGGTAGTAGAATGGTTTCATATGCAAAACACCTCTGTCTCACTGTCTCACTGTGTGCTCTTCTGTTTATTTGTAGCTGCATGGCATCGGCATACCTCCGTACGTTGTGCTCTTCTCTGTTTGCTCTACACCTGTCTGTGCTGTTCATCCTGTAAACTGTATCCCCCCTGTTGTATACATATAGTCCCTCCATGTCCTTCCTCTGCTACCCTGTCTCTTTAGATATCAATACGCCAAATCGATGCTCACCAGAACTACTTTTCTCACTCTTTGGGGGACGAACAACCGGAAACAGAGATTCGATTGGGCGCGACAACAAAAGAAAACAGAAAAACAGGGAAACTCTTCCTGAAACAAAATAACTCTGTCTCATGAAGGATCTATTTTTTACCACGAAAGCCCAGACACACCTGCTAAGTGCAGAGGCTTTAATTCGCCATCCATTATTCATACGCCAGCTCCATTTGAGAACACGTCCCTGCCTTATGAAGATACTTTTTGGCTGCCTCACAAGCTGTTCAGGTGCAGTGAAAATACAGAGCTGTTGTAGAGACATACAGTATGCGAGGAGCAAAGGGAAACACAATTGGATTTTTTTTGTTGGCAATGCAGTGCGCATAGATTGTGTTGGTAAAATGTTTTAGGGCAAATTAATTGGCGAGGAAGAGGTCCGCAAACATTGGAACAGTGAAGAAGTAAGCAAGTGCACTGTGCTTACATGCAGACAAACACATGCATAGACACACGTGCATACTATGCACACACACACACACACACACACACGATACAACACTCCAATCCCCCCCTCTCTGTGTTCATTTTTCATCTCTGAGGTTCGGGGAATTAGTTAGATTTTTCGATCTTGCTTTGATGATGATGCGGCAGCATCTTCGTATTCACTGCAAAGCCCTGTTTTATCACTGTCAGGGGGAATCGTTCATCTTCCAGTACTCGTTTGCAGCGCTGCATATGTTTTGCCAAAATGTTCGGATTTATTTGCTCACTTCTGTCACAGCCACTGTCAAAGAAGAAGAAATGGGATCGCTCCAAAACATGGCCTAAATTCTAAAGATTTCAAAGACATTCTGGGGTAATTTTGAAGACATTGTTTTAATAGTGCATGTTAAAGAAGAGCTTTAAGCAGGGAGTGTGTTTTGATACCCCAGGCTGGATTCCACTGTGTTAATGGACATTATACTGGACAGTAATAAAGACAATATCGCACACACACACACACACACACACACACACACACACACACACACACACACACACACACACACACACACACACACACACACACACACACACATCCCTGCAGTACTGCGGAGCACCAAGGACACATGTCTTTAACACATGCCTGTGTGTGCCTACCTAGCATATGAAAGTCTTTCTTCCTCACTCTTTTTCTCTTCCTCTTGCTCTCTCTCGTGTCCATGAAAACACACTTATGGGCCTTATCTCAAAGCGTAGAAAACTCCTCAAGTTCATCAAACTGTCGATTGTAGAGCTACGAAGACGAAGACGAAGAACCAAACATAGCACAGAATTCTCTCAGAAAGAAGCGAATCATGTGGTTCAGTTCCGTTAAACTTCTCTCAGAAAGAATCGAATCAAGTGGTTCAGTTCCGTTAAACCTCTTTCAGAAAGAATCGAATCAAGTGGTTCAGTTCTGTTAAACTTCTCTCAGAAAGAACCGAATCAAGGGGTTCAGTTCCATTAAACTTCAAACAGAAAGAACAGAAACAAACGCTCGAGAGGATATCATTCAACCAACTGATGTGTCTTGCTTTGAAACCAGGGGGAAAGGAAGGCTTGGCCGTGTCATACATCAATCATCATCTGGCCTGATCTAGAATACAAAAGAGGCTCAGCAACTCAGATAAAGACATGAAAAGCTGCCACAATGGAGTTCACGCTTAGTCACTTTCCCTCAGCAATGTAGGCCGGCCTATCAAAGTTTTATCAAGAGAACAGTAGCACTTCTTTGTCTTATATTCGCACTCCCATAGAAACATATTTGATATTACATCGAAGTTATTATTTTTCTCATACTTACCATGGATTTACCATGGATGTTTTTCTATCAGAGGACAGGACTTGTTTTATTGACAATTTCCGACAGACTGGCTTGTTACTTGTTGTGGCTCACACATTGGACATGAGGGAACCAGTAATGTTGTGTAGTGGCTAGAGTGCTGTGATCAGTCTGTCAGTTCCAGAGATGTGTTAGGAGACTGTTGGTCAGTAACACTGGGGCTCTGGCCTCCACTATGGGGCTGTGAGAGGCTTTATCAGGCCATGGCAATTTAGAGAGAGAGAGCGGGAGAGAGAGATTGAGGTTTAGAAAATAAGGAGGGTAGTGTGAAGAGAGAGAGGGTAGAAAGAGAGGAAGGAGACTAGTGGGAGAAGGACGAGGGACAGTACAAGAAGGAGGTGGGGTGGCTTCTTGTGGCGCATGCATACTGACTTCGGCCGGCAGTTGTCAGTGTTTCCTCCGACCCATTGGTGCGGCTGGCTTCCGGGTTAAGTGAGCAGGTTGTCAAGAAGCAGTGCGGACACATGGCTCTCGACCTTCGCCTCGCCCGAGTCCGTACGGGAGTTGCAGCGATGGGACAAGGCTGTAGCTACCAATTGGATAACACGAAATTGAGGAGAAAAGGGGGTAAAAAGTACAACAAAAAAATGTAAATACAAAAAATAAGGAATAGACAGCATTAGAGAGAAGGTGAGAGAGGAGGGGGAAGAACAGAGTGATGGTCATACAGAGACAGCCAGCAAAGGAGAAAGGAAGAGAGTCCCGTAGTCCCACAGTAATCAGTGTGACACTGAAACAGAGTCCCCACTCTTGTCAGCCACTCCATCAAACATTGTGACAGACCCTGAGTCCCCAACAACACAACAGTAGCTACAGTATGCTGTGGTCCTGTCTACAGTGCAATGCCCACAGCAGGTCACACTTCACGGGCATCCCCATACCCTTTCTAAAAGCCAACACACACACGCAGGCACTCCCACATACACACAGACACACACACCTCAGGCTGCCCCTGTGGAGACAGTGTAGTCCTGTACTTACCCTGTAGCTGCATGACTGTATCCCATGTCTGTGTGTCGCTTTGGGATTCCCCCAAAGTTGTTCTTCGTGTGTTTTCATAATAACTCCTCTGTGTGGTGTTGATGCGGTGTGTCTGTCCTTTTTTGAATACTGAAACTGGAATGCACTGTGGTCGTAAGTGTCCGCTGTTCTGTTCTGTGCTTGTGCTGTCTATACCGGACAGCCTCCGCTGACACACAGACAAACTGACAGACTCCTGTTCTTCTGACCCTGCACACACCTCGTATCACCAGAGACACAGAGAGAGGTTCACACAGAGGTCAAACCCTCTACTACGACCCAGCCAGCCAGCCTGGAGAAGAGGTCAAAGGTCAGCCAGCAGGAAGCAGAATCCTCACTCTGCCGTTTTCTCCTCCTTTCTGCAGCGACGACCTTCCTCCAGACTCACCCTCGGGGGAGGAGGGACAGAGAGAGGGAGAAGGGGAGCCCCAGCCACAGGTCCGACCCCAGCAGCATGATCCCCAAGCCCAGCCCCAACCTGAACCCCAGCCTCAGCCCAAACCCGAGGGCACGAGCGTGGGGGAAGCGCAGCAGGAGGTCACCCCCGCAGCCTCCCGCTCACCTAGCGGAGGGGAACTCGAGCAGGAGGAGGGAGAGCGAGGAGATAAGGCGCAGGAGGAGGAGGAGATAAAACAGAAAGAGGAGGTGGAGCCGCAGCAGGAGGGAGAGGCGGCAGTAGAGGCTGAGGTGGAGGAAGAGGAGGAGGAAGAGGGGGCAGAGGCCCGGGGGGGAGCGGCGGGGAGGAGGGCCAGCCTGCACCACACAGCTTCCCCTATGAGGGTGCAGCGCAACGGGGCCTGCTCGCACTCCACCACCTCCGACTACGAGCTCTCGCTCGACCTCAAAAACAAGCAGGTAGGGTGTGTTGGAATGGCGGGAACGGTGTGATATGGTGGGGGGAGGGGAGCTCAGCTTGGGTTGTACTGTATGTCTTGTGGTCTTTGTGGTTATTTGTTTAGGTTCTGTCTGAGGTCAAGGCTGTTTGTTTTGTCTGTTGAGGCTGTGGTTGTTTTGGTGCACCTTGGATTGTTTGTTATGGCTGTTTTGTGGATTGGCCTCGGCTGGCCTTTGATTGACATTATTTGCCTTAGATGTTGGCTCTGCAGGTGTTCTTAGTGTGTTTTGGGTTGTTGAGTCTAGCGGTCTTCCTCATTAACATGAGTCATCATCATCATCGCCATTTTCATTTTCACCTTCATTGACATAACATGGCTTTTGTCTTTTGAACAGATTTGGAACGGTGACCATTCACTGAGGCGGTGTGTATTTCATTCTCACAGTACCTTTCTGCTGCTGTGTGGCAGCTTGCTGTTTTTAACGAATGGCTCACACTGTGTGTCTAAGTGTCTGGGAGGTTTTTAATTGGAAAAAAAATGTGGTTGCTTCCCCGCCGACTTTCTCTCACTTACAAAATCACACATTCTCTTGTATAGATGATGCATCGTCATGGTGACAGAATGAGGTCATATTTTCGATGGTGGTTGTGCTGCATGCATGGACTAAACTCATGTATTCTCTCCTGTTTGTCTTTTGTCTTATGTTTTTTTCACCTTAACATCATATGTTCAGAGTTGCCATGCCTAGACTAGAAACTCTACTGTACATGTAGTAAGTGTTCAGGAAATTATCCATGTGTGATGGCCATGCTAACATACAGAGGCCCATCTCCCTGTTCTCAACTCATTTGCATAATGTGTGTCTGTGTGTGTGAGTTTACGTGCGCTTGGGTGTCTGTAAATTCTGTGTGTGTGTGTGTGTGTGTGCTTGCATGTGTATGTGTGTGTGTGTGTGTTGTGTTTGTGTTGTTCTCATCATCCCAGGCACTCATCTGCATATGAGGGGCATTGACTCTGCATATGAGGGGCCTTGACTCTGCATATGAGGGGCCTTGACTCTGCATATGAGGGGCCTTGACCACCCCATTCCCATCTCGTCCACTGACCTTCAACCAGGTAACATTTTCATTCCCATCTCGTCCACTGACCTTCAACCAGGTAACCTTTCCATTCCCATCTCGTCCACTGACCTTCAACCAGGTAAGGCAACCTTTCCATTTCCAGCTCTCACACAGATCATCAGTCGCACCTCAAGACCAGAGACAGAGAAAAAAGAGAGAAACTTGTGAGCGAACCGTGTATTTCTCAAGACTCAAGACATCAACTTGCTGAACCATGCCTTCATTTACAGCGGGTGAAATAAGTATTGAACACGTCACCATTTTTCTCAGTAAATATATTTCCAAAGGTGCTATTGACATTTTCACCAGATGTTAGTAACAACCCAAGTAATCCATACATACAAAGAAACCAAAACAAATAAGTTCAGAAATTAAGTTATGTGTAATAATGTGAAATGACACAGGGAAAAGGTATTGAACACACTTACTGATATTTATTTAATACTTTGTACAAAAGCCTTTGTTGGTAATGACAGCTTCAAGACGCCTCCTGTATGGAGAAACTAGTCGCATGCATTGCTCTGGTGTGATTTTGGCCCATTCTTCCACACAAACAGTCTTCAAATCTTGAAGGTTCCGTGGGCCTCTTCTATGAATCTTGATCTTCAGTTCTTTCCATAGATTTTCAATGGGATTTAAGTCAGGTGATTGGCTTGGCCATTCTAGCAGCTTTATTTTCTTTCTTTGAAACCAATTGAGAGTTTCCTTGGCTGTGTGTTTGGGATCATTGTCTTGCTGAAATGTCCACCCTTGTTTCATCTTCATCATCCTGGTAGATGGCAGCAGATTTTTGTCAAGAATGTCTCGGTAAATTTGCCCATTCATCCTTCCTTCAATTATGTGAAGTTTGCCAGTACCATTTGCTGAAAAGCAGCCCCACACCATGATGTTCCCACCTCCAAACTTCACTGTTGGTATGGTGTTTTTAGGGTGATGTGCAGTGCCATTTCTCCTCCAAACATGGTGTGTATTATGACATCCAAACAGTTCAATTTTGCTCTCATCTGACCACACTATATTCTCCCAGTATTTCACTGGCTTTTCCAAATGTTGTGCAGCAAACTTTAAACGAGATGCATACAGGCCATGGCGGTGGAGTGCATTACTTACTGTTTTCTTTGAGACAACAGTACCTGCTAATTGCAGGTCTTTTTGAAGCTCTCCACAAGTGGTCCTTGGCTCTTGGACAACTCTTCTGATTATTCTTTTCACTCCTCTGTCAGAAATCTTGCGAGGAGCACCTGGTCGAGGCAAATTTATGGTGAAAAGGTTGTCTTTCCACTTCCGTATTATGGCCCCAACAGCGCTCACTGGAACATTCAGAAGCTTAGAAATGCGCCTATAACCATTATGTTTTGCAACAATTAGGTTGCGAAGGTCTTGAGACAGCTCTTTGCTTTTACCCATCATGAGATGTGTCTTGTGTGACACCTTGGCAATGAGACCTTTTTGTAGGCCATCAGTTGGGACTGAACCAGCTGATATTAATTTGCACTGACAGGGGGCTGGATTGCTTTTTAATTACTGATAGTTTTCAGCTGTTGTCTTGGCTTTCCATGCCTTTTTGCACCTCCCTTTCTTCATGTGTTCAATACTTTTTCCCTGTGTCATTTCACATTATTACACATAACTTAATTTCTGAACGTATTTGTTTTGGTTTCTTTGTATGTATGGATTACCTGGGTTGTTACCAACATCTGGTGAAAATTTCATGTCAATAGCACCTTTGGAAATATATTTACTGAGAAAAATGGTGACGTGTTCAATACTTATTTCACCCGCTGTATGTTATACATCACTGAGTACCACTTTTACATATTTGGGGGGATAAAAAGAAACGGAAATAGAGCTAAGCACAGGCACAATCTTAGTGGAAAACCTGGTTCAGTCTGCAGACACTGGGAGACAAATTCACCTTTCAGCATGACAGTAACCTAAAACACAAGGCCAAATCTACACTGGAGTTGCTAAACAAGACGACATTGAATGTTCATGAGTGGCCTAGTTACAGTTTTTACTTAAATCAGCTTGAAAATCTATGACAAGACTTGAAAATGGCTGTCTAGCGATGATCAACAACCAACGTGACAGAGCTTGAAGAATTAAAAGAATAATAATGTGCAAATATTGTACAATCCAGGTGTGTAGATCTCTTAGAGACTTAACCAGAAAGACTCACTGCTGTAATCGCTGCCAAAGGTGATTCAAACATGTATCGACTCAGGTGTGTAAATTAGATATTTCTGTATTTTATGTTTTCACTTCGTCATTATATTTTGTGTAGATGGGTGAAAAAAACCATGTAATCCATTTAGAATTCAGGCTGTAACACGGAATTAATACTTTCTGCTAGCTCACCATTTATTGGCCATTCTCATCGGATCATCCTGCTCCCTACTGTTAATGTTCACTGTTGTTTCTTACCCCTTATCGTTCTCATCCTCACCCCTATTTCACCCCAACTCACCCTCACCCCTATTTCACCCCTACTCTCCGTCATCCTCACCCCTATTTCACCCCTACTCTCCCTCGTCCTCACCCCTATTTCACCCCTGCTCTCCCTCGTCCTCACCCCTATTTCACCCCAACTCACCCTCATCCTCACCCCTACTCACCCTCATCCTCACCCGTACTTCACCCCTACTCTCCCTCATCCTCACCCCTATTTCACCCCTACTCTCCCTCATCCTCACCCCTATTTCACCCCTACTCTCCCTCGTCCTCACCCCTATTTCACCCCTACTCTCCCTCGTCCTCACCCCTATTTCACCCCTACTCTCCCTCATCCTCACCCCTATTTCACCCCTACTCTCCCTCATCCTCACCCCTATTTCACCCCTTATCACCCTCATCCTCACCCCTATTTCACCCCTCACCTCTAGTCCGTATTAAGATTTAACCCCCCCCTCCACCTCATCACTCTTTTAATCTCTCTTGTAAAGATTATCTCCTTCACTTCCTCCCTCTCTCTCTCTCTCTCTCTCTCTCTCTGTGTCAGCGTTGCTTCACATGTCTTATGTGTTAGATTGATCTTCTGTCCGGAGAGAGGAACCACAGATGAGGTTTCAGTCCACAGCCTACGGGTGAAGGAGTAGGGCCTGCCACAGATTAGTATCAGAGTGATGCCATCACAAGGACGATACCTTGATTACTTCAGCAACAGCCCCTAAGGCTGTTTATACAGTATGTGCTCATGCAGAGAGTTTTCATAGGCAAAATGCCATAGTATATTGCTCAGTCTATATTTAACATGAAGGTTTTTCAGAGCCAAGATTTTGGTATTTGGTAATGTAAGTATTGTATATTAGTACAATCATAGTTCATCATGACCAGGACAAAAGTAGTGTTCACAAAAGGCTTTTGATGTACTCTGATATCAGTATTCCTGTTATTAGAATCACCTTGCTCAAGGATAAGCTTAACAACCAGGTGATTTTATACAAAATACATTCACACAGCATAGCCTGCTCTGTACTGTGGGTGGTTTCGGCGGTAGAGAGCTCATTGCAAGTAAATAGCGTGGGTCCGTACAGTCCTGTACAATAACCTTTGGTCTAATAGCATTAGTTTCCCATTTGATAGGCTGGTTGAAGACTCCCTCCTCTAATTCCCATTTGTCGAATTCCCACCATTTTGTCTCTGGGCCCATAATTGCCTTTTTGTGCTGCAGATTCCTTCTTGAGAAAGCATTGGGTTTGAGTCCCATTAATCAAACTCCATTTATCTCTGTAATGTTTCTCAGCGGCGGGGTGAGGGATGTTATCAGGCTGCCTGTGTTCCCTCATAATCACACTCCAAACCTCCACCAGAGAGAGGGGATATTTATGAGCAATACAATCTCGCCATTATGGAAATGCGAGCTAAGTAATTCGCATCAACCCAACTTTTCAAGGCAGATTTTTTTGGGGAGGGGGAGCTCCTCGTCTGAAAGTTCAATATGTTTACCCGAGCGTCTTTAAACTGCTGATGCTTAAAAATGGGCGGATTAGCACATTTTATGACACCGTCGGCTGGATATGCTGGGAGCAGTGAAAACTGATCGTATCCCGTCTTCAATACTCTACACCCTGACGGGTTTGCGGTCTAGAGATTAAATGTTTTGAGAGACGGGTCGATGGAATCCTGTCAAGTTCATTATTTATCTTCTGACAGCTTTTTGCGTCGGTTGAACGGTCACTATTTCTGCCTTTTGTGAAGTGAACGTAGAATCTCCAAATGCTTCTCACAAGGTAAACAGACCTCAAAGGGTTGAAGTCGATGCTCAACAAGTCAACTGCTTACTCGACCTCAGTGGTGGCTGCTGAGGGGAGAACAGCTCATAATAATACCATTCCACATATTCTGCTCCAGCCATAACCACGAGCCCGTCCTCCCCAATTAAGGTGCCACCAACCTGCTGTGCTTGACCTACTGTAGGTTATCGCCTGACTCTCATACGTTGTGTGCACCAAATGCATCTCCGTTCCTGATAAACAATAAGAGCTGTTCTGATTGGTGCTCTATAATTAGCTGTAGTCCTTTTTATGTTACAAAGCACAGTATAATGCCATAATCATATACACTGACTTGACATGATTCATAATTAAGAGGTAGCATTAGTCGTCCCCTCTCAACTATGTGTTTGCTGCATGCAAATGTGCTCATCTGCTGTTTAAACTCTGTGCCAGAGCCACATTTGAGGGTGACTAAGGTAAACGTCAATGAATACGATGAACGAACAAATTCAACTGAGGATAACTTTTTTCTGAACTCAAAATTCCTCATAATCCCTGAAGTGTGTTTGGCTCAGAATTGAGTGTGTGTGCTTGTTCATTTTGTTGTCCACCTGTATCGTGACATTTGGTGAGATGAAGTGAATGGGTTTGCGTGACAGACTGTGAATGCCAGCTCGTCCTTGGAGACTATTCACCCAGATGAATGCAGCCAGGGAGAAGGCCAAGAGATACCATCCATAGCACATTTCACTGAATAGCCAGATCTGATAAGCCAGAACAAAACAAATAGCACATAAAAAAAACAGATTGTTCTCCATAGACAGTCTGACCTTTAATATTGGAAACTATTTTCATTCGTCGCATAAACATCCCCCCCCCCCCGAAAACACACTCTGAATGTGCTATTTCTGCAAGCCTTAGGGTATTAATATTTCAGTGGCAAAGAGGCAGAGTCCCATCTCTCATACCCAGACTGGTCTTGCTTCAATCCATCAGCAGCACCTCCATACGCTCGTAATGGAGGTGTCTGAATTCTATCTGCCCTATAAACTCCACAGCTCTCACCCTTTGACCCCCTAGTGTATAACGTTTGTTTATCAAACCATATTACAACACCAAACGACCATTTCCCTCATGTTAGATCGGTGTCATTTCAGCTTTTTAGAAATACCTGTTTCTAGATTTTTCTTTGAAGAGTTCGCAAAACTTGTAACCTTTCTTTCTGTATGAAATGCACACAAACTTGACATTTTACCTTAACTGTGTGTACTCTCTGATTCCACTATTTTGGGATGTCTGTATACGTGGAAAGGTTTTTGAAAGCTAGCCTTTTCACCATATGACTCTTAATGTTCATCCCGTCGTCTCATTATCTCACACCCCCATCTCTCCATCTCCCCTCCCATGTCCGAGCGCCTGCCTTGGTACCGTTTTGTCGGGATGTACCGTTTTGTCAGGATATTTTTTCCAACATCAGGTCAGGTCGGCACTGATCCGCCTGTCATACCCGATTTGGCGACCCTGGCGAAACAGAGCGTTGTCATCTTCGTTCCCTCAGGCCACGGCGTCTCTGGAATGATCTCTCTTCATCAGTGCTTAGTGAAGTGATCAGAAGCAGAATTGACAGCCGGCTAATGGGGGGGGGGTTCGCAGCAGGACCACTTTCGTTACAGTGGTCTGTCTCCTCACCTCTCTCCCTCCCTCCCTCCCTCCCTCCCTCCCTCCCTCCCTCCCTCCCTCTCTCTCTCTCTCTGCCTTTCTTTAATTCTCAACATCTCTATTCAGCTCTATTTTCTATTTTCCCTTTCCCTGATTTACACCTCTACCGCAGAGCTCTCCAACCCTGTTCCTGGAGAGCTACCCTCCTGTAGGTTTTCGCTCCAACCCCAGTTGTAACCAACCTGATTCAGCTCATCAACCAGCTAATTATTAGAATCAGGTGTGCTAGATGAGGGTTGGAGGGAAAACCTACAGGACGGTAGCTCTCCAGGAAAAGGGTTGGAGACCCTGCTCTACCATATCTCCATTGCCCCCTAGTCTACCTCACATAGTTCCACTACCCACCTTCCCCCTCCATTCCACCATCTCTCTCTCCTGCTCACCCAGGCTCTCAGTGTCTAATGGAGATGGCAGAGTGTATCAGAGAGATACAGGCTCAGATAAAGCTGTGACGTGACCTAAATTCTTTATGCACAGTCCCCTACCAACTCATTCAGAAGGCAAAACAAACAAGCCAAACTGCCGCCTTTAATCAAACACAGCCCCCTCCCAGCTCCCGGCTCAGATCCAAGGCTACCTCTGCCTCAGACATTATTTCTGTAGTTTGTTTTGACGAGCCACTACTTTCTGAGGGATGGATCGCGGTTATTACCTTAACTCTGTTTTTTAAGCCTACCCATTCTGTCCAGGCGAAGTCAGCAGAGTGACGAAGCTGATTTTGTCATATTGAGTGTGTACTCAAAGTTCCGTCTGTCGGAACATTCCAGATAGATAAAAAGTGATGAATATTCAAGGCAAGGCACGATCCCGGTCTGCGGGGAAAAGAGAAAGTGATGTTCTCAATGTGAGATGCCGCAGAGAGACTATAGACTATAGCTAAAAGTGCCGGGCTCATTTCGAACAACCTTAATATTCTCCCAACATCTCTTCCCTTTCTCACAGAGGTCTCTCTGCAGTGCCGTGTAAAAGGAAGCATATAAGATGGATTTCTCAGTGTCATTTCGGTTTTCTAAAGAGCCTTTCTAAGGGATGAAGATCTCCAAATGACAATGGGGCGAGATTGCATCATGCTGAAGCCACCCCCACTTATCGCAAATTGCAAAGCCTAGTGGGCGTTATTGCCTGGCTATCTGTTCTTCCCCACAGAAGTCCATAGGTGACTTTGCTTGGGACTGCAGAGGGAGATTAGTTGTTGAAAGTCACACATTGATCCCCTTGTGGCCCCGCAATCCCTTCTAAAACCATTCACCCTATTCCCTTTGAGCCACAGGGGGGATATTTGACGTGAACGGATTTAATCCTGGTGTCCATATCTGTTCCAGATCCTGTCCTCAACTGAGCACACTCGTATGTCGGGAAACCTAGTTGCAAGATGGAGAATAGCTCCACATTCTCTATGTTCTCAGAGAGCATTGGAGAGAGCAACCCATAGAGATAATGTAAACTGAAGAGGGTATAATTGAATTGATATATAATATAATGTGCTGCCAACCTTAAACAGACACAATTATTATTATTATTATATTGATAATACCTATCACATAATGCCGCCTTCATACAGGCTCCTGTCGTTTTGTCATTTCATATTCTACCCTCTCACTTTTTCTGTCTAACTCATTCCCTCATTCTGTTTCCCTCTCTCTATACACCTCTCTCTCTCTCTCTCTCTCTCTCTCTCTCTCTCTCTCTCGCTCTCTCTATACATCTCTCTTTATCTCTCTCTCTTTACCTCTCTCTCTTTACCTCTCTCTTTATCTCTCTCTCTTTCTCTCTCTCTCTTTACCTCCCTCTCTCTCTTTACCTCTCTCTCTCTTTCTTTACTTCTCTCTCTCTCTACCTGTCTCTTAACCTCTCTCTCTCTTTTGACCTCCCATCTCTCTTTACCTCACTCGCTCTCTCTTTACCTTTCTCTTTCTCTTTACCTCTCTCGCTCTCTCTCTTTACCTCCCTCTCTCTCTCTCTTTACATCCCTCTCTCTCTTTATCTCTCTCTCTACCCCTCTCTTTACCTCTCTCTCTCTCTTTTCCTTCTTCTCGCTCTTGACCTCCCTCTCTCTTTCAGCTCTTTAAGATATGTATCTTCTGTGCACCATGGAGCTGGAATGGGAGAATACTGAAAGTGTAAAAACGTTGTTAATTATAAGGCAGCCTCTTTCTCCATACGGATTGATCCCGCTGTATACTAAAAGGATTATGGGTCTCGTAGGTGCCACGTGTGCGGCGTCTTCTCACCCACCATTACTTTTCTTTGCTCTGAGTAAATGTGTGTGTAAATCCACACCACAGACTTTTTTCATGTTGAGGTAGTGTTAAAATGTCTGTCCCGTTTTTGTGACCTTAACGTTTGAATGTACATGTTCAGGTTCATGTCCATTTGCGTTAGATCCAATCGATGTCATTGTGTTTCAAAGGTCGTCATGGAGTAATGGCAGCATTATTTGAGTGGAACATAAAGGAGCATCTTTCATACTATCTCATTCATTAGTCCATTTTATTTTTGGCCATTCGAAGAAGAGGTATTCAGGGAATGCCTCTGTGAATGTGGATGCTGGTGTGTAGCGACAGCATCTTGTTCATCTTGAGGGAGATCCAAGTGCCAAGTGGTATTATGTATGTGCTTTGTATTTGTGTTGTCTCCCTGCTTTTATCTCCTTTGCCTACAGCCAAATCCCCTCTTCATGTCATAGAATGTTTTGTTTCCCAACTGCCTTGTACTGTCAACTGCTGCATGTAGCGTTCAAATATCCAAGCAGCCCAGTTTCACTCATACCTCTCCTGCCTCCCTCTCCTCTGTGTTTTCCAGATCGAAATGTTAGAGCACAAATACGGCGGCCACCTCATCTCCCGCCGCGCCGCCACCAAGATCCAGACCGCCTTCCGTCAGTACCAGCTCAGTAAGAACTTTGAGAAGATCCGCAACTCCCTGCTGGAGAGTCGCCTGCCGCGGCGCATCTCCATGCGCAAGGTACGCGTGCAGAACGCTGAGGGCTTCTCCGCAGAGCGGGCGCTGGCCGAAGGCTGCAGCCTGGCGGGTATCCCCCTGGTGCGCTCGCCATCACTGCCCGCCACAGTGGGCGGCACCCTGACCGACCTGGAGGATTCATTCACAGAGCAGGTGCAGTCGCTGGCCAAGTCCATCGACGACGCACTCAGCAACTGGAGCCTGAAGACCATGTGCTCCCTCCAGGAAGGAGGGGCCTACCAGTTCAGTGCCGAGTCCTTCAGTGCGGCCGGGGCCGGCGGAGGAGGAGAGGTGGGAGGAGGAGGGTTGGACCAGGCTTTTCTCCAGAGCATGTCAGGTGGGGAGAATCCAGGCGACCTGCCCCGCAGCGCCAGCAAGCTGCTGATGGCTTTCCGCGACGTGACCGTTCAGATCGACAATCAGAACTTCCGCATGTCCTCCTCCGTCATGGAGTCATCGGCCTCTGTCTCCATGGGCAACTGCGTCCAGCAGCAGCAGGGGGGTGCAGCCACCACCCCCACCACGCCCACCGCTCCCCCGCCCTCACCCCCTAAAAAACCCTCCCCTCCTCCCCCTGAAGAGGTCCCCGCCGAACCCACAGACCCTCCTGTTCCTCCCCATGAGCCCCCTCCACCCCCGGAACCAGTGATAGAAGGAGACGGGCAGGACACTGATTTCCCTGCGCCCCCGCCCAGTGAAGAGGAGCTTGAGGAGGAGGAGGAGGAGGTCCAGCAACCCCCCTTGACCCCGCTGGACAAACTAGCCAATCCCCAGACCCCGGAGGTGGTTGTCCAGCCCGTCCAGCCAGCTCAACCCCAGGATGGTGCACCCTCGGTGGGATCCCCATCCACCGAGGCCCTGGAGTCCAAGCGGAGCGGCTCGGAGACGGCTGAAACCAGTTCAGAGCAGATAAGCAGCAGCAACAGCACGTCCACAGAGGCACGCTCGGCATCGGAGGCCTCGTCCAAGGAGGCCCTGCAGGCCATGATCCTCAGCCTGCCGCGCTACCACTGCGAGAACCCGGCCAGCTGCAAGTCGCCCACGCTCTCCACCGACGTCATGCGCAAGCGCCTCTACCGCATCGGCCTCAACCTCTTCAATGTGTGAGTACCCAACCATTCCCTCCTCACCCCGACTGGGTTGCTGAAAGCAATATCATGGACATTAGGTGATGATGCTATTGCTTACATCTAGCCAGTGATCGATGAACTGAAAGAAAATCATACATGGGCAAACAATATTCTTACATGACACACACACACACACACACACACACACACACACACACACACACACACACACACACACACACACACACACACACACACACACACACACACACACACACACACACACACACACACACACACAGGGTGGGGGTTTATAATCATGAATCAGCACTTCATTACAAGGAGGCTTAAATAAAGAGAGAGAAAAAGAGGCTCTTTAAATTTAAAAATGATTTTCTCAATGATTTTCAGCTTGCATTTCTCTCTCTCTCTTTCTCTCTCCCTCTTTCTTTCTGACTGTACATATCATTCTCTATTTACATCTCTCTCACTGACTATATCTTTCTCTATTTACACCATCTCTCTCTCCCTCCCTGCAGCGGTGGCTAACCGCCTCTGTTCTGCAGAGCGCCTGTCACCTTCCGTTTGTCTTTGCGCCCAAAAATAGCTTCTCTCTTTTATCTGCGTTTGGCTCCGCCCCCCCTGTACGGTCCATATCCACATAAACCAAGAGAAGCGTGGAGAGGGAGAGACTGTATGCCATGATCCCCAGATTAGAATAACACAGATGTAGTCCTTAAAGGATGTCTCTATATTGTCCTGTATATTGTTTTTAGCACGGAGCATCTGTGAACCACCTGAGAACGAGAGATAGATAGATAGATAGATAGATAGATAGATAGATAGATAGATAGATAGATAGATAGATAGATAGATAGATAGATAGATAGATAGATAGATAGATAGATAGATAGATAGATAGATAGATAGATAGATAGATAGATAGATAGATAGATAGATAGATAGATAGATAGATAGATAGATAGATAGATAGATAGATAGATAGATAGATAGATAGATAGATAGATAGATAGTACATGATACATAGAGCGGCAGTATGAAAAAGTATAGAAATACAAGATATCTGGAGTGCAAAAAAGCTATAAAAAGACATTGCATAGTATGGGTGGTTGGCTGAATATGTACACTATACATTGGTGGATGTCGGATGGTTAACAATACTATACAGGTCGATGGCAGAGAAATAGCTAAAAATGCATATGACATGAGCGAGGGTAACCATCTCCTAATGGTCCTAGTGGTCGCAGGCTGAGAGGGCGAGAGAATGGTAGAGGGAGGGTGAGGGAGAAGGTGGTGGGGAGAGGAGGATGAGGAGATTGGGAGAGAGCTGTAGAGATGGATAGACAGAACGTGAGAGAGAAAGTGAGAAGAACAGGCCGTTTTTTTTCCCTCTCTGCCTCCACGTGAGACCTCACATGCTGCAGCATCATCCCAGCAGACACACACACACACACACAAACAAATACACACACATACACACACACATACACAAATATACACACATACACAAATATACACACACACACACACACACACAAATATACACACACACACTCACACTAAGTGTGAGATCAGAAGGCTTTAATGGGGCTCTCCGGACATTCTAAAAGAGCTGGACCAGCACTTTCTCTGCTGTTTGAGGAGGAGGGAACAGGATGAAGAGATGTCTAGGGCTCCTCTCCTTTACACTGTATCTCCCAGAGAGAGGGACAAAGAACGAGAGAGAGAATGAGAGAGGGAGAATGAGAGAGGGAGAGAGAGAAGGGAGACAGAGAGAGAGAGAGAGAGAGAGAGAGAGAGAGAGAGAGAGAGAGAGAGAGAGAGAGAGAGAGAGAGAGAGAGAGAGAGAGAGAGAGAGAGAGAGAATGAGAGAGAGAGAATGAGAGAGAGAGAGAGGGAGAGAGAGAGAGAGAGAGAGAGAATGAGAGAGAGAGAATGAGAGAGAGAGAGAGAGAGGGAGAAAGAGAGAACGAGAGAGAGAGAATGAGAGAGAGAGAATGAGAGAGTACAGATTGTGGGAGAGAATGAAAGAGTGAAATAAAAATGTGAAATAGTGATTTAGAATGAGAATGACAGAGGTAAAGCGAGACGCATTGGAAAGAATGAAGAGAGAGTGCGAGAGAGAGAGATTGAGAGAACAGTATTTGCAAGGTTGTTCTGAGTTTACTCATCTGAAAATATTCCCAGCACCTTGTTTATGATTCATGTTATTTATATGACATTTCTGATGGATGTTTAAAGCGAGTTCACTTCCATAGATCTTATGAAAATCCTATATTCCCCCAGCTGATATCTTTTGAAAGTATACGGATAACACAAAGATTATCCTAGGCATACATTTAAAGCACATTAATTCATTAAATATGCATGCAATTATGCTAATCTCACACATACATTTTGTGATTACTCATAAAATTGCATTTTCAGTAATTTGCACCTCCTACCGTTATTATATAATACTGAATACAAATAGATTACAGAAGATAAGCATGCTTGGCAACTGTGACCAAACATCTCCCTTTTAAATCAGTTTCCAAATCCTCCGTCATATGCTGTCGAGATCTGTGGCATCAAAGCTGTGCTAACACAAATCAAGTGTGAATTATCATACATGTAATATATGATAATATTGAAGTTCTTGCAGGATATTTCCATGTAACACCATCTCTCCCCATCTTCATGAGACTGAAGTCATTAGCAAGTTTGAGATTCACAATTACTACTGGGTTAATTACTATAGGGTGGTGTGCAGATGAATTCAGGATCTGTAAAAGGATCCCCTCCTATCATATGCTTTTAATCCAGCAGGACTGAACACATCACTCTGCATTTAACTCAGCAACCATGCCCACTCCTCAGCTCAGCCCACTCCCCAGCTCAGCCCACTCCTCAGCTCAGCCCACTCCTCAGCTCAGCCCACTCCTCAGCTCAGCCCACTCCCCAGCTCAGCCCACTCCTCAGCTCAGCCCACTCCTCAGCTCAGCCCACTCCCCAGCTCAGCCCACTCCTCAGCTCAGCCCACTCCTCAGCTCAGCCCACTCCTCAGCTCAGCCCACTCCTCAACTCAGCCCACTCCTCAGCTCAGCCCACTCCTCAGCTCAGCCCACTCCTCAGCTTAGCCCACTCCTCAGCTCAGCCCACTCCTCAGCTCAGCCCACTCCTCAGTTCAGCCCACTCCTCAGCACAGCCCCATATCTCAAGCTGCAGAAGATACATTTTCCATTTAAATTCTGCTCCTTTTCCTTTTTGACTGCTCAGTCCATTTTAGATTTCAATTCCTGTTCACTCGTTCTAGTGAGAAGTGACTAAGTCAAGCCCAGATAAGGACTTCCAAGACAAGTGCCAGACAGATGCATGATGGGTACATGGCAGGGGTCAGCTCGGGGGGGGGGGATTGGGGGATGAGCAAACAACCCACCTGAAAATATCTCTGAAAGGAGTAGACTCCTTGACATGCAATTGACCTCCTACCATGGGAGTATCCTCAAGGGCCCGGGCTACCCCTCTTTGAAGAAAATGGTTTAGGCTATTCTCCATCTGTAGATATTAAGAGTGAGGAAGGCCACTGACTGCCTAGATGGAACCAATCAGTCGGAGTACAAAAGGGGTGGATCCAAAGAATAATGGAAACCGTCCAAAGCTTGAATTCCTCATTAACAATTCCGTTGCAAGTGGAGGATGTAATTAAAAGTTCCAGGCCACTGAGGAAATTCGGGCCATGGGAAATGTCCTGAAAAGTTTTGAGAACATTGGGTTGAAGCAGCATATTTTCCCCCTCCCTCACTCCTTTCTACCCTTCGCTAGTGCAATTTTTTTAGCACATCCAAAATATCAGAAGTATCCAACATACTGGATGTTCCTAACTCCTAACTCGTAATGAATGTTCGTTGGGCTGGAAGTAATGGTGCAGTGTAGTGGAATGAATGGCAGGCGAGGGGTCCTCAGAGCTGAGTGCTGAGTCACCGGGGACTCCAGGTGCATATGCCTGCTCAAAAATGCAGTATCATCGCAGTGTCTGACAGAGCTCAGCTAACACTCTTTCTCAAAGAAGTGTTATGTCTAGGGTTGCAAAAATTCTGTGAACTTTCAATAAATTCCCTGGTTTTCCCGAAAGTATGGTTGGAGGGTTCCCGGAATCAGGAGGGTATAAGCAGGAAATCCGGAACTCCAACCAGGATTTCTGGAAAACCAGGGAATTAAAGGATCGTGTCACGCCCACTCAGGACATAGATATATTTTATATGGGCAGAAAGCTTACATTCTTGTTAATCTAACTGCACTGTCCAATTTACAGTAGCTATTACAGTGAAATAATACCATGCTATTGTTTGAGGAGAGTGCACAGTTTTGTACTTGAAAATGTATCAATAAACCAATAGGCAGATTTGGGCAGACTTGATACAACATTTTGAACAGTAATGCAATGGTTTGTTGGATATGTCTAAAACTTTGCACATACACTGCTGCCATCTAGTGGCCAAAATCTAAATTGCTTCTGGACTCCTAAGTAATATTATGTCCTTTCTCTTACATTTCAAAGATGATGTGACTTTGTATTATCTTTTACCAGTTCTAATGTGTTATATTCTCCTACATTAATTTCAAATTTCCATAAACTTCGACGTGTTTCCTTTCAAATGGTGCATATGCATATCCTTGCTTCAGGTCCTGAGCTACAGGCAGTTAGATTTGGGTATGTCATTTTAGGCAAAAATTGAAAGAAAGGGTCCGATCCTTAAGAGGTTAACCCTAGTTATGTCATAGACAGAAGGCACATCCATCTTTATTTTGTCCTTCTCACACTCTCCCCTCAAATGCAGAGGAAGGGTTTGTTGAGCTAATTCAGCTAACCTGGCTAGTAGTAAGATAATTACCTGGCTAATATCCTGGCTATGTATAGACTGTTTTAGGAAGAGCTAAACCGACTTATATCCTGTCTGTATAGACTTTCTTAGGAAGAGCTAACCTGGCTAAACTGTTCACTAGCGAGCTGTGAATAGACAGCAGTAGCTCAGAACAGAGCGAATATGGGTTTCTACTTATTTTACATTTGTCATTTGTTTGTCATTAAAGTCAGCGAATAATCCACATATGTGGTAAATAGCTCAAAAAGTACTCTTTTATGACAATTGTGTTTTTGAAAAGCCACCATTGTGGCACTTCAAGATTTTTCTCTTTGACTTTGAGCAAAGTTTTCACTCAACCTGAAAGATAAAACACGTAAAGGCATGCTGACAGAGAGAGAGGGGGGATTTAGAGTGAGAGAGAGGGAAGGAAAGGGTCGAAAAAAAGAGAGGAAATCATCAGGTTTATTAGTTCCAGCAAGTTCATATCCTCCCTCTTAATTCCTGAGCTCTGCCCCTCTTGCATCCTAAGCAGGCCCTGGTGTGCTCTGGGCTAAGACCCCTCCCTCTCCCTCCCTCTCTCTTAGACAGCCTCTCCCTGCTCCCTGCACCCCTCTCCCTGCTGCCTGCACAGAGAGAGAGAGAGAGAGAGAGAGAGAGAGAGAGAAGAGAGAGAGAGAGAGAGAGAGAGAGAGAGAGAGAGAGAGAGAGAGAGAGAGAGAAGAGAGAGGATGAGAGAGAGAGAGAGAGAGAGAGAGAGAGAGAGAGAGGAGAGGAGGGAGGGAGGGAGGGAGGGAGGAGGGAGGGAGGGAGGGAGGGAGGGAGGGAGGCGGATGGAGAAAAAAGGACACTTCAAGGACATTGCTACTACTACTACTACATTGCTACTACTGGGGCACTGTGTTACATCATCAAACAGGTGAACTATAGGATACGGTTTCCTGCTGAGAGAAAGGAGATTTCTCTCTGTCATATGTCCATAATGTTGTCTCTGTTGTCTTAATGGATTCTTACCAGCATTGAGGATTCAGCGTACACACTAGATAAAGTGTGTGTGTGTGTGTGGGTGTGGGTGTGGTCAGGTGGGGGCTGTCCCGCATGGTAGGCTCTTCTCTCTCATGCTCGGAAATGGACATGCCTCAGTGGCTAATGAATAAAAGATGCGTGTGTGTGTGTGTGTGTGTGTGTGTGTGTGTGTGTGTGTGTGTGTGTGTGTGTGTGTGTGTGTGTGGTGTGTGTGTGTGTGTGTGTGTGTGTGTGTGTGAGAGGAGCTACAGGGGTCGGGTGCTATGTCAGGACTAATTGACACAGTAGATCAGAACCTGTCCAACTCACCAGAGGGGCAACCTGCGGCCAGAACCTGTCCAACTCACCAGAGGGGCAACCTGGGGCCAGAACCTGTCCAACTAACCAGAGGGGCAACCTGGGGCCAGAACCTGTCCAACTAACCAGAGGGGCAACCTGGGGCCAGAACCTGTCCAACTCACCAGAGGGGCAACCTGGGACCAGAACCTGTCCAACTCACCAGAGGGGCAACCTGGGGCCAGATCCTGTCCAACTCACCAGAGGGGCAACCTGGGGCCAGAACCTGTCCAACTCACCAGAGGGGCAACCTGGGGCCAGAACCTGTCCAACTCACCAGAGGGGCAACCTGGGGCCAGAACCTGTCCAACTCACCAGAGGGGCAACCTGGGGCCGGAAACACAGAGAGAGCTCTCCAGTAACTTTCCCTATGCCTGTGCATGTGTGTGTGTGTGTGTGTGCGTGCGTGCGTGCGTGTGTGCGTGCGTGCGTGTGTTTGTGCGTGTGTGTGTGTGTTTGTGCGTGTGCGTGTGTGTTTTTGTCCAGGCATGTGGGAATGTAGTAGTTGATGTGTGGGTTTGTTGCGTGTTTGTGTGGTTTGTGCTGTATACTGTATGTGTCTGTCTGGAGGAATATCTGCTAAGACTCCACAAACAATTCAAAGTTTCCCTCTCCAACTTATCTTGTGGTAAAGTCTCAACCAACCGTGAGCAACAAGAGCCGTCTAGCTAGCTCATGTGTACAGAGTATTCCCATGTCAGTAGCGAGAAGGTTTTGTCAGCCAAGGTGGATGTACTCCAGCGAAGCTCTCCTTAATCGTCCTCTCAGCAAAATGGGGACACTACACCGTCTCTGTATCAAGAAGATTAATAGGTTCCGGGGCCGTTCACCTGTCATAAAACCATCAGTGTTTACTGGTGGAATAAAACTGACTGGAGCTATCAGACCATCGACCATAGAGAATGCTGACCATTAAACTGTAGTAGGACCATAAACTTCAATTCCCTTTTACAGAGAGGGGAACGATGGAGGGTTGGGAATGATATTGACACGGCTGAATATCGATGCTAACCATGGTTTTGATGCAGAAAGTGTGTATATTTTTATGTGTGTGTCTATTTGTCTGTGTGTGTGTGGCTGTCAGTGTGTGAAAAAGGCACCATTTGGTTAAGCTGAGACTAGTTGTCCCAGTAGAGTGCTTTTTCTCCCTCTCCCTTCTGTCCTCATACAGAGCCTCTCTGTTAGTCTGCAGGGAGCGGGGAGCTGTCCTTTCAGCACCACAGCTGGGGCCTGTCTGAGCTGTAGAGCTCTCTCTCTCGCTCCTCTGTCTCTGTCTTGCTTTCTCTCTCTGTTTCTCTCAGTTTCTCTCTCTGTTTCTCTCTCAGTTTCTCTCACTCTCTCTCTTTCGCTCTCTCTCTCTCTCTCTCTCTCTCTCTCCTCTCTCGCTCTCTCCGTTCTCTCCGTCTCTCTGTCTCTCTCTCTCTCTCTCTCTCTCTCTCTCTCCTCTCTCTCTCTCTCTCTCTCTCTCTCTCTCTCTCTCTCTCTCTCTCTCTCTCTCTCTCTCTCTCTCTCTCTCTCTCTCTCTCTCTCTCTCTCTCTCTCTCTCTCTCTCTCTCTCTCTCTCTCTCTCTCTCTCTCTCTCTCCCTGACTAAGCCCATTAGACATGGCTGTGTTAGGTAACCGTTGTGATGTGTGTGTTAATACAGAACGTGTGTATATTATTGTGTGTGTGTGTACAGTCGTGGTAAAAGGTTTTGAGAATGACACAAGTATTGGTCTCCACAAAGTTTTCTGCCTGTGTTGATGATGGCAATTTGCATATACTTCAGAATGTCATGAAGAGTGATCAGATGAATTGCAATTAATTTCAAAGTCCCTCTTTGCCATGAAAATGAACTTAATTCCCCAAAAACATTTCCACTGCATTTCAGCCTTGCCACAAAAGGACCAGCTGCCATCATGTCAGTGGTTGTCTCGTTAACACAGGTGAGAGTGTTGACGAGGACAAGGCTGGAGATCACTCTGTCATGCTGATCGAGTCAGAATAACAGACTGGAAGCTTTAAAAGGTGCTTGAGATCATTGTTCTTCCTCTGTCAACCATGGTTACCTGCAAGGAAACACGTGCCGTCATCATTGCTTTGCACAAAAAGGGCTTCACGTGCAAGGATATTGCTGCTAGTAAGATTGCACCTAAATCAACCATTTATCGGATCATCAAGAACTTCAAGGAGAGAGGTTCAATTGTTGTGAAGAAGGCGTCAGGGCGCCCAAGAAAGTCCAGCAAGCGCCAGGACCGTCTCCTAAAGTTGATTCAGCTGCGGGATCAAGGGCACCACCAGTGCAGAGCTTGCTCAGGAATGGCAGCAGGCAGGTGTGAGTGCATCTGCATGCACAGTGAGGCGAAGACTTTTGGAGGATGGCCTGGTGTCAAGAAGGGCAGCAAAGAGCCACTTCTCTCCAGGAAAAACATTAGGGACAGACTAATATTCTGCAAAAGGGACAGGGATTGGACTGCTGAGGACTGAGTCATTTTCTCTGATGAATCCCCTTTCCGATTGTTTGGGCCATCCAGAAAACGCGCTACCATCAGTCCTGTGTCATGCCAACAATAAAGCATCCTGAGACCATTCATGTGTGGGGTTGCTTCTCAGCCAAGGGAGTGAGTGGGCTCACTCACAATTTTGCCTAAGAACACAGCCATGAATAAAGAATGGTACCAACACATCCTCCGAGAGCAACTTCTCCCAACCATCCAAGAACAGTTTGGTGACGACCAACGTCTTTTCCAGCATGATGGAGCACCTTGCCATAAGGCAAAAGTGATAACTAAGTGGCTCGGGGAACAAAACATCGACATTTTGGGTCCATGGCCAGGAAACTCCCCAGACCTTAATCCCATTGAGAACTTGTGGTCGATCCTCAAGAGGCGGGTGGACAAACAAAAACCCACAACTTCTGACAAACTCCAAGCATTGATTATGCAAGAATGGCCTTCCATCAGTCAGGATGTGGCCCAGAAGTTAATTGACAGCATGCCAGGGCGGATTGCAGAGGTCTTGAAAAAGAAGGGTCAACACTGCAAATATTAACTCTTTGCATAAACTGAATGTCATTGTCAATGGAAGCCTTTTACACTTATGGAATGCTTGTAATTATACTTCAGTGTACCATAGTAACTACTGACATAAAGATCTAAGAACACTGAAGCAGCAAACTTTGTAGAGACCAGTTTTTAACTAACTATGTACAGTGGGGAGAACAAGTATTTGATACACTGCCGATTTTGCAGGTTTTCCTACTTACAAAGCATGTAGAGGTCTGTAATTTTTTATCATAGGTACACTTCAACTGTGAGAGACCAAAAAAAATCCAGAAAATCACATTGTATGATTTTTAAATAATTAATTTGCATTTTATTGCATGACATAAGTATTTGATCACCTACCAACCAGTAAGAATTCCGGCTCTCACAGACCTGTTAGTTTTTCTTTAAGAAGCCCTCCTGTTCTCCACTCATTACCTGTATTAACTGCACCTGTTTGAACTCGTTACCTGTATAAAAGACACCTATCCACACACTCAATCAAACAGACTCCAACCTCTCCACAATGGCCAAGACCAGAGAGCTGTGTAAGGACATCAGGGATACAATTGTAGACCTGCACAAGGCTGGGATGGGCTACAGGACAATAGGCAAGCAGCTTGGCGCAATTATTAGAAAATGGAAAAAGTTCAAGATGACGGTCAATCTCCCTCGGTCTGGGGCACCATGCAAGATCTCACCTCATGGGGCATCAATGATCATGAGGAAGGTGAGGGATCAGCCCAGAACTACACGGCAGGACCTGGTCAATGACTTGAGGAGAGCTGGGACCACAGTCTCAAAGAAAACCATTAGTAACACACTACGCCGTCATGGATTAAAATCCTGCAGCGCACGCAAGGTCCCCCTGCTCAAGCCAGCGCATGTCCAGGCCCGTCTGAAGTTTGCCAATGACCATCTGGATGATCCAGAGGAGGAATGGGAGAAGGTCATGTGGTCTGATGAGACAAAAATAGAGCTTTTTGGTCTAAACTCCACTCGCCGTGTTTGGAGGAAGAAGAAGGATGAGTACAACCCCAAGAACACCATCCCAACCGTGAAGCATGGAGGTGGAAACATCATTCTTTGGGGATGCTTTTCTGCAAAGGGGACAGGACAACTGCACCGTATTGAGGGGAGGATGGATGGGGCCATGTATCGCGAGATCTTGGCCAACAACCTCCTTCCCTCAGTAAGAGCATTGAAGATGGGTCGTGGCTGGGTCTTCCAGCATGACAACGACCCGAAACACACAGCCAGGGCAACTAAGGAGTGGCTCCGTAAGAAGCATCTCAAGGTCCTGGAGTGGCCTAGCCAGTCTCCAGACCTGAACCCAATAGAAAATCTTTGGAGGGAGCTGAAAGTCCGTATTGCCCAGCGACAGCCCCCAAACCTGAAGGATCTGGAGAAGGTCTGTATGGAGGAGTGGGCCAAAATCCCTGCTGCAGTGTGTGCAAACCTGGTCAAGAACTACAGGAAACGTATGATCTCTGAAATTGCAAACAAAGGTTTCTGTACCAAATATTAAGATCTGCTTTTCTGATGTATCAAATACTTATGTCATGCAATAAAATGCAAATTAATTACTTAAAAATCATACAATGTGATTTTCTGGATTTTTGTTTTAGATTCCGTCACTCACAGTTGAAGAGTACCTATGATAAAAATTACAGACTTCTACATGCTTTGTAAGTGGGAAAACCTGCAAAATCGGCAGTGTATCAAATACTTGTTCTCCCCACTGTATGTCTATTAATCTGTGATGCTCTGAATGTATGTGTGCCATTTGTCTGGTTGTGTTCCCAGGGCACACTTGTAAATGAGACCTAGGTCTCAATGTGTTTCCCCCCTGGTTAAATAAATTATTACAATTCTCAAAACATTTGACCACGACTGTATACTGTATGTGTGAAGAACACATTGGTATGTGATAAAAGAGGATTGTGCGTGTGCGCGTGTGTGTTAGGTTGCATGCGTGTACGTGTACCTTCTTGTGTGTGTGAACTGTGCTACACACACACACACACACACACACCATAACTCTGTCATCTCCATGTAGTTGAGGAGAGCGTCCTCTACAGTTTTAACAGTGTTCATCCAGCTGTTTAATCATCGTTAATGAACGGATTGACTCAGTAAAGGGAAATGAATATTGATGAGTGTCTGCCTGTGTGTTTTTATAATTGTAACCTCCGTACGCTGAGTTTAAAACCGCTAGCCTCCACACCAGACTGTCATTACGACACTCCCATTAACGCCATGTATCATTTTGACTGTTTCTTTTGTGTCACTAATGCCTCCCCTATCTGGGATCATTTACAAAGGACTCTCATTGTATGGAGTCTTTGAAAGAGAATGGAGACTAGTTATCATGTATTCTACTCACCTGTTGGTAATTAAATGGTCTCTTTCACACACGTACAGTACACACACACAGAGATGTTGTAGGTTGTTTTATTACTGGGAGAAGTCACTGTTAGTGCTGTCTGTGGTAAGGACGCATTTCAAGCTTTATATGACACTTTTTGATCTTCATTGTCTCAATGACACTTACAATAATCTCTCTCCTCTCTCTACCACTCTCTACCAGTCTCCATCCTCTCTCCTCTCTCAACCACTCTCTGCCGGTCTCCACCCTCTCTCCTCTCTCAACCACTATCTGCCGGTCTCCACCCTCTCTCCTCTCTCTACCACTCTCTGACGGTCTCCACCCTCTCTCCTCTCTCTACCACTCTCTGACGGTCTCTACCCTCTCTCCTCTCTACCACTCTCTGCCGGTCTCCACCCTCTCTCCTCTCTACCACTCTCTGCCAGTCTCCACCCTCTCCTCTCTACCACTCTCTGCTGGTCTCCACCCTCTCTCCTTTATATGTGAGGGCATGACATGTGATTAATGTCCAAATAAAGGGGATTTTAATATCTAATTTCTCATCCTCTTTTTTCTTCTCTGTCAGTAATCCTGATAAGGGTCTCCAGTTCCTGATCTCGCGAGGCTTCATCCCGGACACGCCCATAGGTGTGGCTCACTTCCTGCTTCAGAGGAAGGGCCTGAGCAGGCAGATGATTGGAGAGTTCCTGGGAAACAGCAAGAAGCCCTTCAACCGAGACGTCCTAGAGTGAGTAGCCAGTAGTGTTGATCTTAATAATAGTATTGGACTGAAGAGTAAAGAGCATTGCCTAAGTAGACTCATTACGACCTCCCCCCAAGATAAACCCTATTGGAGCAGTGGTTAGTGAGTGGAGACCTCCCCCCAAGATAAACCCTATTGGATCAGTGTAAGTTTGCCTACAGGCTGGAGACATGGATTTGAGACCTGCTAGGGCAGTGGTTCCCAAACTAGGGATTTGATATGAAAATGGCGTCGCGGGAGAATTTCCAGATTTTTTAAAAAATATAAATATACAGTTGAAGTCGGAAGTTTACATACACCTTAGCCAAATACAATTAAACTCTGTTTTTCAGATTTCATGACATTTAATCCTAGTAAAAATGAATGGTGTTAGGTCAGTTAGGATCACCACTTTATTTTAAGAATGTGAAATGTCAGATTAATATATATATTTATTTCAGCTTTTATTTATTTAATCACATTCCCAGTGGGTCAGAAGTTTACATACACTCAATTAGTATTTGGTAGCATTGCCTTTAAATTGTTTAACATGGTTCAAACGTTTCGGGTAGCCTTCCACAAGCTTCCCACAATAAATTGGGTGATTTTTGGCCCATTCCTCCTGACAGAACTGGTGTAACCGAGTCAGGTTTGTAGGCCTCCTTGCTCGCACACGCTTTTTCAGTTCTGCCCACAAATGTTCTATAGGGTTGAGGTCAGGGCTTTGTGATGACCACTCCAATACCTTGACTTTGTTGTATGCTTGGGGTCATTTGTCCATTTGGAAGACCCATTTGCGACCAAGCTTTAACTTTCTTACTGATGTCTTGAGATGTTGCTTCAATATATCCACATAATTTTCCTTCCTCATGATGCCATCTATTTTTTTAAGTGCACCAGTCCCTCCTGCAGCAAAGGACCCCCACAACATGATGCTGCCATCCCTGTGCTTCACGGTTGTGATGGTGTTCTTCGGCTTGCAAACCTCCCCTTTTTTCCTCCAAACATAATGATGGTCATTACGGCCAAACAGTAAGGACATTTCTCCAAAAAGTATGATCTTTGTCCCCATGTGCAGTTGCAAACCGTAGGCTGGCTTTTTTTTGCTGTTGTTCTGGGATTGATTTGCACTTTTCGCACCAAAGTACGTTCATCTCTAAGAGACAGAACGCGTCTCCTTCTTGATCGGTATGACGGCTGCGTGGTCCCATGGTGTTTATACTTTTGTTTGTAGAGATGAACGTGGTACCTTCACGCATGTGAAAATTGCTCCCAAGGATGAATCAGACTTGTGGAGGTCTTGGCTGATTTCATTTGATTTTCCCATGATGTTGATCAAATAGTCCTTGAAATACATCCACAGGTACACCTCCAATTGACTCAAATGATGTCAATTAGCCTATCAGAAGCTTCTAAAGCTTTTTGGGGAATTTTCCAAGCTGTTTAAAGGCACAGTCAACTTAGTGTATGTAAACTTCTGACCCACTGGAATTGTGATATAGTGAATTATAAGTTAAATAATCTGTCTGTAAACAATTGTTGGAAGAATTACTTGTGTCATCATAAAGTATATATCCTAACCGATTTGCCAAAACTTTAGTTTGTTAACATGTAATCTGTGGAGTGGTTGAATAATGAGTTTTAATGACTTCAACCTAAGTGTATATAAACTTCCTACTTCAACTGTATATACATATATACATTTATTATAATATCATCTTTGTATCTCAAAATCATTGCAATGTGGTTAACCTTCAAATCTAAATGAACATTATTCAAATCTCAAAGATAAAATTCTGTCACGGTGCGCATTATATAAGGGACGGTAAACGGAGCGCTGGTGAAGTGTCATCCTTTTTATTTTAAATGAGCTGTATTCACGAAGCTTTCAAAATAACAAAGGAGAGTGAAACAAACTAACTATAAACACACTACAAAACAAAAACACAGTGACTTACTGGCTGAGCTGCTGGCAGTGCAGACAATCAGGAACAATGATCCACACACAGGTGGATTTGGATAGATCTTAAATACTATCCCCAATCAGAGACAACGCTAGACAGCTGTCTCTGATTGGGGATGATAATCTCCCTAATAAGTGTGTGAGGACTTGGTTGTGTGCCTCTCTCCTCCCCTAGGTGGGAGTAAGAGGCCTTACCACAACCAAGCCCTCACAGTACCCCCCCCCTAAGGTGCGGACTCCCGACCGCACACAATACACCCCCCTCTCCTGAAAAAAAATGTCCAAAAACTAGGGGGGACATGGCGGGGTACTGAGGTGGTTGCTGGTGGAGGCTCCGGTTCCGGTTCCGGGCGTGGCACAGGCTGTGAGAGTAGCTTCCCTCCTACCTCTCTGTTGCACGCCCGGTCCGGTCCGGACCCCGGCGCGATGGTTCCGCCCTCAGTACTCCCGCCAACCACCAAGTCCTGTCTGGACCCTGGTGTGGGAGCCCTCGACCCTGGAGAGGGGCTGACAACCGGCCCCAGACTGGGCACCGGTGGAGCGGACTGCTCCGGCACTGGAGCGACGCAGACGACCGGCCCCGGACTGGGCACCGGTGGAGCGGACTGCTCCGCCACTGGAGCGACGTAGACGACCGGCCCCGGACTGGGCACCGGTGGAGCGGACTGCTCCGGCACTGGAGCGACGCAGACGACCGGCCCCGGACTGGGCACCGGTGGAGCGGACTGCTCCGCCACTGGAGCGACGTAGACGACCGGTGCCCCGGACTGGGCACCGGTGGAGCGGACTGCTCCGGCACTGGAGCGACGCAGACGACCGGCCCCGGACTGGGCACCGGTGGAGCGGACTGCTCCGTCACTGGAGCGACGGCGACGACCGGCCCCGGACTGGGCACCGGTGGAGCGGACTGCTCCGCCATTGGAGCGACGTAGACGACCGGTGCCCCGGACTGGGCACCGGTGGAGCGGACTGCTCCGGCACTGGAGCGACGCAGACGACCGGCCCCGGACTGGGCACCGGTGGAGCGGACTGCTCCATCACTGGAGCGACGGCGACGACCGGCCCCGGACTGGGCACCGGTGGAGCGGACTGCTCCGGCACCCTCCCCGGAGGTCTCGGGCTGCTGACCTTCCCCGGAGGTCTCGGGCTGCTGACCTTCCCCGGAGGTCTCGGGCTGCTGACCTTCCCCGGAGGTCTCGGGCTGCTGACCTTCACAGGAGGCCTCGGGCTGCTGACCTTCACAGGAGGCCTCGGGCTGCTGACCTTCTCCGGAGGTCTCGGGCTGCTGACCTTCTCCGGAGGTCTCGGGCTGCTGACCTTCACCGGAGGCCTCGGGCTGCTGACCTTCACAGGAGGCCTCGGGCTGCTGACCTTCTCCGGAGGTCTCGGGCTGCTGACCTTCTCCGGAGGTCTCGGGCTGCTGACCTTCACTGGAGGCCTCGGGCTGCTGACCTTCACAGGAGACCTCGGGCTGCTGACCGTCACAGGAGGCCTCGGGCTGCTGACCTTCTCCGGAGACCTCGGACAGCTAACCCTCACCGGAGGTCTCGGGCTGCTGACCTTCTCCGGAGGTCTCGGGCTGCTGACCTTCACCGGAGGCCTCGGGCTGCTGACCTTCACCGGAGGCCTCGGGCTGCTGACCTTCACAGGAGGCCTCGGGCTGCTGACCTTCACAGGAGGCCTCGGGCTGCTGACCTTCTCCGGAGGTCTCGGGCTGCTGACCTTCTCCGGAGGTCTCGGGCTGCTGACCTTCACTGGAGGCCTCGGGCTGCTGACCTTCACAGGAGGCCTCGGGCTGCTGACCTTCTCCGGAGACCTCGGACAGCTAACCCTCACCGGAGGTCTCGGGCTGCTGACCTTCACCGGAGACCTCGGGCTGGACGCCGTGCCCACCCTGGGCACCGACGGAGAGGTGGTTTTCAGTCCTGCCGTAGGTCTGGCTGTCGGCCCCAGACTGGGCACCGACACGCTATGGAGCTCCTGCTCCACAGCGGGACTGAACTTCGTGCCCACCCTGGGCACCGACGCGGAGATGTTTTCCAGCCCTCTGGTGGGGCTGGCTGTCGGCCCCAGACTGGGCACCGACACGCTATGGAGCTCCTGCTCCACAGCGGGGCTGAACGTCGTGGCCACCCTGGGCACTGACGCAGAGAGGGTTTCCAGCCCTGTGGTTGGGCTGGCTGTCGGCCCCAGACTGGGCACCGACGCGCTATGGAGCTCCTGCTCCACAGCGGGGCTGAACGTCGTGCCCACCCTGGGCACCGACGCAGAGATGGTCTCCAACCACAGAGCTGCGCTGTCGACCCTCGCTGTAGGCTCCGTGTGAGGAATGGGCACGGGGCATACTGGACTGGGTGAGCGCACCACTGGTCTGCTGCGAGGCGCAGGCACGGGCCGTACCGGGCTGGGGAAACGCACCGTTGGGTTGGTGCGTTTAGCTGGCACGGGTCGCACCGGGCTGGAGACACGCACCGTTGGGCTGGTGCGCGGAGCAGGCGCGGTCCGTGCCGGGCTGGGGAAACGCACCGTTGGGCTGGTGCGTCTAGCTGGCACGAGTCGCACCGGGCTGGAGACACGCACCATAGGGCTGGTGCGTGGAGCAGGCGCGGGCCGTACCGGGCTGGGGAAACGCACCGTTGGGTTGGTGCGTTTAGCTGGTACGGGACGCACCGGGCTAGTGTTGCGCACCGATGGTTTGGTGCGCAGAGTCGGTCTCCTCCTCCTCCGACTCTGGACCGGCGCTGGAGGCACCGGACTGGGAACTGGCGCTGGAGCACGACTGTCCCTGTCGTCTCTACTCCACCGCCAATCCCCATCCTGTGAGGGCTCCTCCGGGAACCCCCACGAGTGAGGGAACAGAAGCACATCGTCGTCGTCTTCCTCCGACTCCTCCCTGTACTCCTGCTCCCATGGCTGTAGGGGCTCCTCCTGGAACCCCCACGAGTGCAGTGGTCGGGGCTCTTCTCCCTCGATCCCCGACCACCCCCATAGCCCCCCCCCAAAATCAGTTTGAGGGGTTTTCTGGGCTCCAGGCTGGTCCTCAACTCTAGCCCGGTGACGTGTCCTCCGTCTCCGGCGCCTCGGCTGCTCCGGACCCCAGCCTTCCTCCACCGAGCGATAGTAGGAGTGTTCCTCCTCGGTAATTTTTCCCATACCGAGGAGGATATCTCCTAAAGTAATACTCCTTTGCGTCCCAGGGTGGTGGATCATTCTGTCACGGTGCGCATTATATAAAGGACGGTAAACGGAGCGCTGGTGAAGTGTCATCCTTTTTATTTTAAATGAGCTGTATTCACGAAGCATTCAAAATAACAAAGGAGAGTGAAACAAACTAACTATAAACACACTACAAAACAAAAACACAGTGACTTACTGGCTGAGCTGCTGGCAGTGCAGACAATCAGGATTTGGGTAGATCTTAAATACTATCCCCAATCAGAGACAACGCTAGACAGCTGTCTCTGATTGGGGATGATAATCTCCCTAATAAGTGTGTGAGGACTTGGTTGTGTGCCTCTCTCCTCCCCTAGGTGGGAGTAAGAGGCCTTACCACAACCAAGCCCTCACAAATTCAACCAGAGAGTGCCTTTAGAAGATAAAAGTGCCTTTAGATCATAGGAAAAGACTGCACGTGACCGCTGCACTGAAATCATTCCCACAGTGAATGGCTAGGCCCACTGCACTATGAAACCACACACTATTGCAGAGACTTTGATATTACCGGAAGCAATTGATATGGTGAAAACAATGTGTGGGGAGGCAGAGGCACATCAATACCTTTGTCAAATAACACTGTTCATCTAGCAATCAAGAGGAAACTCTGACTGAACGAATCAGAAACTCCCCAGCTTGTGCTCTTCAAATGGACGTTAGCTGTGAGGGCCGAGATGCCCATGCATTGACTTTTGTGCGCTATACAGTACATGTCGAGGGATGCTATTCACAATTCCTGACCATGAAACGACACGGGGCGTTTATATTTTAGTTCACTGTACATATAACATCTGAAACCAGGATATGTACAGTATATATTTTGTATAATAAATTATTATATATATATACATTTTTAATGGCACAGGGGATGTTCAGTGTGCTGCGTAGCTATATTGACAAAAAAGAGATTCCATAGAATCTATGCGTGGGCGTTTGCACAGATGGGTTCCATCTATGGCGGTATGGTGGGCAGGCCTCTGCACTCTAGTTATGAACGTGTCTCCCTCTGCCATATGGACGCATTGTATGATACACCGAGAGCAACTGGCGGCAAAAGAGCTGAGCACAGAATAGATATACTTTGATTGTAAATTATACTGAACAAAAATATAAACGCAACATGCAACAATTTCACAGATTTTACCGAGTTACAGTTCATATAAAGAAATCAGTCAATTGAAATAAGGCAATCCCGCAGGTTAAGAAACCAGATGTGGAGGTCCTGGTCTGGCGTGGTTATACGTGGTCTGCGGTTGTGAGGCCGGTTGGATGTACTGACAAATTCTCTAAAACGATGTTGGAGGCAGTTTATGGTAGAGAAATTAACATTACATTCTCTGGCAACAGCTCTGGAGTGCATTCCTGCAGTCAGCATGCCAATTGCACGCTACCTCAAAACTTGAGACATCTGTGGCATTGTGTTGTGTGACAAAACTGCACATTTTAAAGTGGCCTTTTATTGTCCCCAGCACAAGGTGCACCTGTGTAATGATCATGCTGTTTAATCAGCTTCTTGATATGCTACACCTTTCAGGTGGATGGATTATCTTGGCAAAGGAGAAATGCTCACTAACAGGGATGTACACAAATTTGTGCACAAAATCTGAGAGAAATAAGCGTTTTGTGCGTATGAAAAATGTATGTGATTTTTTATTTCAGCTCATGAAACATGGGACCAACACTTGTTCAGTGTACATCAAACCACATTCACTGCGCACACCTGTTCGCAAAACTATGCGGAGAAATGTTTCACACCAAGGCTTGGTGGTTATCGAGGGGGAGTGTTGAAAATATGTTTTGCACTGAGAGAGGACTTGGTTAACTTTCTGTGAAATGAAAAGAAAATGTGTCTCCTTGTCTATGTAAAAGACACATTTGGGAAACTGAACAAACGGAACACAAGTATGCAGGGGAAAACATTCTACAGATGAGTGGATTCAGAGGAAATCATTCTTATTGGAGAGAGAGTCTTTATAAAGAGAACCATGCCCCCTTTCCTTGGCTGTACAGAAAACAGCATCAGTGTCCAACACACGAATGATGACTGCTCACCTCCGACACATGGAAGAGCACTTTGGGATCTACTTCCCAATCCGTTTAACTGTGATCCTGGCTCAGTTGACATGCCAGTAAGTGAAATCGACCAGCTGATCGAGCTGTCATGTTCCTGAATGTATTTCACGGGTCACTACGGAGGAGTTTTGGTTCCTGACTCAAAGGGAACACCCTGCCGTCACACCCATCATTAGCGGTGCTGAGATAAGAGACATTATGACTGTCATAGCCCCATGTTAAAAGAGTAAACATTGGCTGCTAATAACATGTTTTTCACATGATTGGGGTCGTGAGAATTTTCAGATATCAATATGGGGTCGTGGGTCAAAAAGTTTGGGAACCCCTGCACTGTTCCTGTTTTCTGTTGGCTACACTGGTATTCAAACAGTCATAGTGAGAGAGGCTAGCACATAGACAACAATCCTACAATGTTCTGATATAATCCTCCTGGATGCCTTTCACTCATATGACCGTCTGGGAGAAAAGAGGATGCTAGCGCCACTCTGTGTGTGTGTGTCTGTGTGTGTGTGTGTGTGTGTGTGTGTGTGTGTGTGTGTGTGTGTGTGTGTGTGTGTGTGTGTGTCTGTGTGTCTGTGTGTGTGTGTGTGTGTGTGTGTGTGTGTATGTCTGTCTGTCTGTGTGTTTCTCAGTGTCTGTGACGCTGTCTAGCTCAATCTTTTAATTAAATCTACACCAACAGCCAAGCTCAAATATACCCAGTCTTAACCCTGAAATGATGCGTTATAATTTAGGGGTGTGTATGTGTGTGCGTCTGGCTGCCTGCCTGTCTGTCTGTCTGCTTGCCTGTTGGTCTGTGTGTGTGTGTGTGTGTGTGTGTGTGTGTGTGTGTGTGTGTGTGTGTGTGTGTGTGTGTGTGTGTGTGTGTGTGTGTGAGTGATACTTTTCACAGTGAAGACATCATATCCAAACAACATTAAACAGTAAAATGTTTGCCTACAAAGACCACCCCATGTCCAGTCAGAGGTCAATCTAGAAATGCAGTGGCATTTAAAAAAAAATACTCCAGACCAATTTCCCATTAAGAGTGCCTACTGCCATATTTCATATTAAAGTGACAGATGAAAGTCTTAACAGCTGATCATTGGGCGACTACTCTTAGTGCTGTGACAGGATACATTCCCTTGTGAAAATCCATCACAGTTTCAATTTAGATAAAGAACCCTATTGCACCCTAATGCGCGCACACACACACACACACACACACACACACACACACACACACACACAC
>CM042420.1:18472053-18579553 GCA_023634145.1 Thymallus thymallus
ACACACACACACACACACACACACACACACAAGCTTTTGATTTACATTTGGATGAGTTGTCAACTTCCGTGAATTCAACATGAAATCAAGTAAAAATGTAATCCTGTCATTGGATTTAGGTTAAAAGTAGAATATCCAATCAGTTTTCCATGTTGATTCAACGTCATCACATTACATTTTTTTCTGGTTGAAATGATGTGGAAACAATGTTGATTCAACCATAATGTCATGTAAATGTTAGTGTCTGGAGAGCTCTGGGTTTTCACTGTGGAGGATTCTAAATGACACTCTTTACTCTATGGACATACGCTGCTATCTGTTAAGACATGGACAGGCCCTAATGTTTCATCCTCTCATAATGCCCCCAAGCAGATAGCACTAGTATAGACACGGGTCAGTTGCAAAGGGTCGGAAACTTTCACAGAAATTTTCCATGGGAAGTTAAGCCCTGGAATTTGGGGAATTTTGCTTACAGTTTTTTTCAATTGCCAACAAGCATCTGTCGATTCTGAAGCCACTTTTTCAAAACTCTTCACACAGTCTGCATTACCAACATAATCTCACCTCCAAAATTCAAACCACCAAAACACTTCATACATATCTTAAAATAAGCTTGATGCGATGCATCTTGGAAAGTATCTTCTGGAATGTCTAATCCAACCCTGGCAGTCTTCAGGAGAAGTGTCTGCACACCCCGCATTCATGGCACCCAGTAAGCACATCTGGTCATGTGGATGGTGGTCATAAACCTTCCACCTCCACGCAGAGAAAAACTCCTCTATGGGGTTTAGGAAGGGGGAGTATGGAGGCAGGAATAGTACTGACATCCTGGGATGTGCAGCAAACCAGTCTGTGACTGCAGCAGAGTGGTGGAATGACACATTATCAAACACAACAACGAAGGTAGGGGAGTTTCTTGCCCCTCTCTCCTCCGCTGGCACAGGTTGATTATGCAGGTCATCCAGAAAATAAATGAGCCTCTCTGCATTGTAGGGGCCAATGAGTGGTTTGTGTAACAGCAAACCATCATTAGACAGTGCTGCACACATTGTGATGTTAGCTCCTCTCTGGCCTGGGACATCCACTGTTGCTCTCTGTCCAATCACATTTCTTCCCCTATGGCATGTTTTTGCCAGGTTGAATCCAGCTTCATCCACAAAGATGAATGTATGTGCAGTTTGCCTGGCTTCCATCTCCATTACTCTCTAAAATACAGTAAATCCACAACTTTACAGTACTTTACATTATGCAAATCTGTGTACTGTATGTACCCTGTTTGGTTATTGAACAGACATCTTACCTGGACATATTGATACCGGAGTTCTTTCACACGTTCACCGTTTTTCTCAAAGGGTACAGTGTACAACTGCTTCATCCTTATTTTATGTTTTTCTAGGACTCTGGCAATTGTCGTTGTGCTGACCGTATTCACATTCCCAGAAGTGATATTGTCTGCCAGCACTATGTCCCGAATTTCCCGCACTTTTATTGCATTGTTGCCAATTACCATGTCAACAATGGCAATTTCCTGCACATCTGATAATATTCTGCCTCTCCCTCCTATGGGAGGCAACCTTTGGATCCTACTGAAAAACACAAAACAATCAATATATTTCAAAATGTCAGTACATGTGAACATACTGTATTGTACTGTAATATGTAGTTCAATTGTCATTCAAGGATGCACATCTCATCTGTTGTTTTGCCGGAAAAGTCGTACTATGATTCGCAGAATCATCTGGCCAAGTGCATAATGTTCCCTCAGCGCTCAACAAGCAACCTCTGACAAAAGGCCCTCTACTTCTATTCGATGTGAAAATTTGGAATCATCGATAACAACAGCTCATGGTTCTCCTGGAATCAGAAGTTTTTTTGATTCAATGGAGGAACATAGTCAGAGAAATGCTGATAAATGTCTTGCTCGAGCTGTGTATGCAACTGGTTCACCTCTGATGCTCACAGGTAACGTGTATTGGAAGAGATTTTTGAATGTTCTTCGCCCAACATACACCCCTCCAACCAGACATGCTTGATCTACTCATTTGCTGGATGCAGAGTTCAACAGAGTTCAAGTGAAGGTCAAGCAAATCATAGAGAACGCAGACTGTATTGCAATCATCTCTGAGCTGAAGGACATCATGGCACTGAAAACAATGGATACACTCTAAAAGAGAGCCAAGGAAATGGTTAGGTATGTGAAAGGTCATCAAGTTATAGCAGCAATCTACCTCACCAAGCAAAGTGAGAATAAGAGCATCACATTGAAGCTGCCCAGCAAAACCCGTTGGGGTGGTGTTGTCATCATGTTTGACAGTCTCCTGAAGGGAAAGGAGTTTCTTCAAGAAATGGCCATATCACAGTCTGCCGATATGGACAGCCCCATCAAGACAGCTCCCAAAATACACCTGGGTGATGTATTTTGGGAGAGAGTGGTAAGCAGCCTGAAACTCCTGAAACCTATAGAACACACCAAAGCACGCAACAGGCTGACCAATACAAGGGTTGAGAAATTGGTGGCCATCCGGGCAAATTTGAGGCTTTTTGAGCCTGACAATGAGCCATCCTCAACAAGTTTGGAAAGTGACAGTGAAGACGAGGCCTCAGAGTCTGATGTTCAAGAGGTGGACATTGAGGAGGTCCTTATCATCATTTTGCAGATGTATGTTGAAAACGTTTTTGAGAGATGCGGTGGATCATTGGGGATCATTCAGTATTCCCTTTCTTTTGTTGTTCAGTGAAATCATCCCATGTGAAGAGTCACTGAATATTTTTTTCTATTGGAAGGATTTAATAATTTGCAATTAGTTTCCACCTCTGAATATTCCCCAAAATGTACAACCCTAATAGACACACACACACACACAGTCATCAAATACACACTCAGTCAAACACACACACACACACACACACAGACTCCACACACACACTTAGGTGTCTCTGCCAGTTAGATTGACGAGGGGTGGTTGGTGCGTGGAGCTGCAAGGCCAGCAGTATTTCCCCCTGCCGTGCCTCCTCTCAGATCTCAGGGTGTTCTCTGGGACCTCCATCAACCCTGTGTCACCTTTACTGCAGAAGTGCCTAGGCAGGGATATTTCTGCTGTCTATCGCACGGTGCACAGCGTAAATACCCTACTGTACTAGTTAAGTAGCACTTTGTGACAACTGCTCTATATTCTGGTTGGTAGTGATGGCATAATGGTAATATAACAAGGTGAATTAGCAGGTTTATGTTGAGGAAGAGGCAGGGAGGTCTATGCTACGACAAGATTTCTCTGACCATGCGTCATGTTCCTCTTTCCAGATCCTCTGGGTGGTGTGGGGTCTTATGGGTCCTGGTTGTGAGGTTCTTGCTGCGTAAGAAATAAGACTGGTTGATGGGTTTTTGCTGATTTGAAGGACCACAACTGTTGTGTGTTGTCAAGTCAGTTAACAAATACTAACCCCGTCTCCCCCCCTCCCCCCTGTCCCCTCTCCTGTCCCCCTGCCCCCCACCCTCTCCAGTCAACGGTACTGCATGTGTAACCCGGACGTAGTGCAGCAGTTCCACAACCCCGACACCATCTTCATCCTGGCCTTCGCTATCATCCTCCTCAACACAGACATGTACTCACCCAACATCAAGCCTGACCGCAAGATGATGCTGGAGGACTTCATACGCAACCTCCGAGGTGAGCCATTATTTTAGTTGAGTGTTTGTGTGTTGGAGCGGTAGATGGGGAGGAGGGGGAGGGTGGGAGTAGAGGAGGGGAGGGGAACGGTTAAGTAATAGTTATTTACTACTTACTTTACACTAGTTAGTTAGTTAGTTAGTTAGTTACTAGTTAGGTAGTTACTAGTTAGTTAGTTACTAGTTATGTAGTTACTAGTTATGTAGTTACTAGTTATGTAGTTACTAGTTAGTTAGTTGCTTGTTAGGTATTTACTAGTTCATTAGGTATTAGCTGGTTAGTTACTAATTAGTTTGTTGAGCAATAGTTAGTTTGGTATTTGTTCATTAGTTACTAGTTATTTTGTCACTAGTTAGTTAGTTCATTAGTTAGTTAGTTCATGTTTAGTTAGTTAGTTAGTGGTTAGTGTGTTACCAGTTAGTTAGTTAGTTAGTTAGTTAGTTAGTTAGTTAGTTAGTTAGTTAGTTAGTTTGTTAGTTAGTTTGTTTGTTAGTTAGCTACTACTAACATCCCATCCAATTGCATATAGCTTCTACATGGTGTAGCCTCTCACAGAAGCCACTAAATCTTGAATCTAGGGATATTCAACCTATCAGGTCGTAGCAATGATTTGTCAGCATTTGAAATATCCGTAGTGGATTTAATATCCGTGTAACAAGAGAAGACGGCTAAAGTCCCAATCCATTGTCCCTAACAGTCAGCCTACTCAAATTCAAATCATCTGCGTCCCAAATGGCACCCTGTTCTCTATATAGTGCACTACCTTTGACCAGTAGTGCACTATATAAGGAATAGGGTGCCATTTGGGATGCAGGCCTTGTGCCGTTGGTAATATAGAGTGGCATCATAGTTTTCCTCTGCCAGGGAAGGATCCATCAGGACTGTGGGATCAATACGGTAAAACTGTAATGGATTCATCCGGACGGCTCCTCACAATTAAATTAAGTTGGAAAATCAATCGGGGCGTCTCATGCAAATTAGAATATGCCACAATGCTTGGCTTTCTCCCTCTCCCTCTCCCTCTCCCTCTGTTTGTGTCCTCTCTCTCTTTCTGTTTTTCCCCTCTCTCGCTCTCTCTCTTTCTCTCTCTCTCTCTCTCTCTCTCTCTCTCTCTCTCTCTCTCTCTCTCTCTCTCTCTCTCTCTCTCTCTCTCTCGCTCTTTCCTTATTTCTATCTCTTTCTCTCTTTCAGCCCTCTCTCTCTTACTGTCTCTCTCCCCCTACCTCCCCCTTTCTCTCCCCCCCCCTCTCTCACTCTATATTTTCAGCTAATTGAGTGAAGGGAAAAACACAGTTGGACACAGATGGAGTCGGATGTTAATTAATGAACAACAGAGGAGTGCTCACTAACTCAATTACATTGGACCAGAAATGTCAAGAACATTCTGCAATGTCTAACCGAATGTATAGACACTGAATATAATTAGTATAACGACTTGTACTGTATCCTGGAAACCAGTCCGTATATATAAATGTCTTACCTTGGACGTATCAAAATATGACAGTGTTCATAAAATTTGTATAACGCTTGATGTGTCTAATAGTACCGCTGTTGCGCATAGAATTAGTTTAATGACTTACATTGTATTCTATAAACGTCTCCATATATAAATGTCTTACTGTTAATGTATCTAATTGTACTATAGTGAAGTCTCTTTGGAGTACGGGACCAAAGGGCCTAGCACAGGGTTGGGCCTCATTGGTGCTGGATGGCCGTAGTATGTGGTTGTTTTCACTGAGGAAATGTACGAGTCTGCTGTTAATGATGATGCAGAGGACTTTCCCAAGGTTGCTGTTGACGCATATCCCACGGTAGTTATTGGGGTCAAATTTGTCTCCACTTTTGTGGATTGGGGTGATCAGTCCTTGGTTCCAAATATTGGGGAAGATGCCAGAACCAAGGATGATGTTAAAGAGTTTAAGGAATTTGTTGTGTGTATATATTATCATTTCATTGAGGATACCATCAACACCACAGGCCTTTTTGGGTTGGAGGGTTTTTATTTTCGCCTGTAGTTCATTCAATGTAATTGATGAATCCAATGGGTTCTTTGATAGTTGATTCTTGGATTTGCATTTGATCATGTATATTTATCTGCTTGATAAAGTAGTCTACAGTACTACTGCCAAGAGATGAGCTATAGGTGTACCTACCATAGGAGACCCCTCGAATCCTGTGCTGAGGGTGTCAGGTTCTTGTCCAGTTCTGGCATTTAGGTCGCCACAGACTAGTACATGTCCCTGGGCCTGGAAATGGTTGTTCTCCCCCTCAAGGATGGAGAAGCTGTCTTCATTAAAGTATGGGGATTCTAGTGGGGGGATATACAGTGGGGAGAACAAGTATTTGATACACTGCCGATTTTGCAGGTTTTCCTACTTACAAAGCATGTAGAGGTCTGCAATTTTTATCATAGGTACACTTCAACTGTGAGAGACGGAATCTAAAACAAAAATCCAGAAAATCACATAGTATGATTTTTAAATAATTAATTTGCATTTTATTGCATGACATAAGTATTTGATCACCTACCAACCAGTAAGAATTCCGGCTCTCCTGTTCTCCACTCATTACCTGTATTAACTGCACCTATTTGAACTCGTTACCTGTATAAAAGACACCTGTCCACACACTCAATCAAACAGACTCCAACCTCTCCACAATGGCCAAGACCAGAGAGCTGTGTAAGGACATCAGGGATAAAATTGTAGACCTGCACAAGGCTGGGATGGGCTACAGGACAATAGGCAAGCAGCTTGGTGAGAAGGAAACAACTGTTGGCGCAATTATTAGAAAATGGAAGAAGTTCAAGATGACGGTCAATCTCCCTCGGTCTAGGGCACCATGCAAGATCTCACCTTGTGGGGCATCAATGATCATGAGGAAGGTGAGGGATAAGCCCAGAACTACACGGCAGGACCTGGTCAATGACCTGAAGAGAGCTGGGACCACAGTCTCAAAGAAAACCATTAGTAACACACTACGCCGTCATGGATTAAAATCCTGCAGCGCACGCAAGGTCCCCCTGCTCAAGCCAGCGCATGTCCAGGCCCGTCTGAAGTTTGCCAATGACCATCTGGATGATCCAGAGGAGGAATGGGAGAAGGTCATGTGGTCTGATGAGACAAAAATAGAGCTTTTTGGTCTAAACTCCACTCGCCGTGTTTGGAGGAAGAAGAAGGATGAGTACAACCCCAAGAACACCATCCCAACCGTGAAGCATGGAGGTGGAAACATCATTCTTTGGGGATGCTTTTCTGCAAAGGGGACAGGGAGGATGGATGGGGCCATGTATTGCGAGATCTTGGCCAACAACCTCCTTCCCTCAGTAAGAGCATTGAAGATGGGTCGTGGCTGGGTCTTCCAGCATGACAACGACCCGAAACACACAGCCAGGGCAACTAAGGAGTGGCTCCGTAAGAAGCATCTCAAGGTCCTGGAGTGGCCTAGCCAGTCTCCAGACCTGAACCCAATAGAAAATCTTTGGAGGGAGCTGAAAATCCGTATTGCCCAGCGACAGCCCCGAAACCTGAAGGATCTGTATGGAGGAGTGGGCCAAAATCCCTGCTGCAGTTTGTGCAAACCTGGTATAGAACTACAGGAAATGTATGATCTCTGTAATTGCACCAAATATTAATAGTACCAAAGCCGGTGATGCTTCTCGGGTAAATAAGCTGATCAGGAAGGCTAGCTCTGTCCTGGGGATGAGCCTTGACACTCTAGAGGAGGTGGCGGAGAGACGGATCCTGGCCAAACTGCTGGCCATCATGGACAACGTCACCCACCCTCTGCACGCTATGGTTATGACGCAGAGGAGCACTTTCAGTCACAGACTGATCCCACCACGGTGTGCCAGAGAGCGCTACAGGAGGTCATTCCTGCCGGCGGCTATGAGACTGTATAATGCCTCACCGGGGTGCCGTGCCGTCGGCAACATAGATCTGGAACTGTTGGGGTGCTAGGACCTAGTTTAACAATTATGCATCCATCCGTGAGTAACTCTGGTCCGTCAGCACTCATCCACTCAGGACCTATTTATTCATACAGGTCTGTATATACATACTCATGTACAGTTGTTATATTATATCACATGCAATATTGTAAGTAATTATTGGACGTAGGCATTCACTCAGGAATGCATATTAGTATCCTGCCAGTTGCACCTTTTCTCATTGCTTTTAGTATATCGAATGTGCAATAAGTGCAGTTGTCTGTAATTAAACCCTGCGCACTAAGGACTGTATTTTTAAGGGAATTACTATTATTACCCCAAATGATATCATACACACATTTAGCTATTAAAGTATCTCTTCCTGTCATTTACCTGTACAGTTTGTGTAAACATGCAAGTATTCACTTATCTGTAAATATAACTGTATACCTAACTGTACAGCTAATTTAACCATGCAAAATTTTCACTTACCTGTTCATTTAGCCAGTCTGTCTATTAGTAAACTATTATTACCCTCGCTCATATCATACGCATTTTTAGCTACTGAAGTATTTCTCTGCCATCGACCTGTATAGTATAGTTAACCATCCAACATCCACCAACGTATAGTGTACATATTCAGCCAACCACCCATACTATGCAATGTCCTTTTATAGCTTTTTTTTGCACTCCAGATATCTTGTATTTCTATACTTTTTCATACTGCCGCTCTATGTATCATGTACCGTGTATCTGTCTTTTGTGTACTTTCGTTGTGGCATTTTGCACCTGCCCTGTGTTTTGTTGTAGCTGCTTGACAATGAAATTTCCCCCCCGGGGGATCAATAAAGTACCTATCTATCTATCTATCTATCTATCTATCTATTAAGTTCTGCTTTTCTGATGTATCAAATACTTATGTCATGCAATAAAATGCAAATGAATTACTTAAAAATCATACAATGTGACTTTCTGGATTTTTGTTTTAGATTCCGTCTCTCACAGTTGAAGTGTACCTATGATAAAAATTACAGACCTCTACATGCTTTGTAAGTAGGAAAACCTGCAAAATCGGCAGTGTATCAAATACTTGTTCTCCCCACTGTAGGTAGCACACATGAGGAATGTTTTCTCTGTTAAGATCATTTCCTTTTGAATTTCTAGCCAATTGTAAAATGTTCCTGTTTTGACTACCAGCTCTCTGTAACCTAGAGGGCAACCAGTGGATCCATCTCCTCTATACCATGTTTCTTGTAGGATAACAATGTCTGTATTTCCGATGTCTTTGGTGAAGTCCAGGTTGGTACTCTTTAGGCCAAAGGCAGATGACCTCAGGCCTTGGATATTCCAGGATGAGATAGTGAAGGCTTTGTGTTCCATAAAGTGTCCAATGTTGTTGCTCGTGTGGTTTGGCCTCAGGCCAGTAAGTGTGAGCAGAGCCTGCTAAGATCTGGTACATGCTATTGGCTTGGTCTAGTGTTAGAGTGGGGGTTGGGACTGTTTGCCTGCTCACGGCCTGGGCGTATGTGTGGCTTACATGTTGAGGCCCTCTTTGCGGGAGTGGGGGGCATGGGGTGGGCAGGAGGGGCATAGGTCTGATCTGAGAAGGCCTAAATGGGGTGTGGGCATGGTTCACTTGAGGGTGTGTTGATTGGTTGGGGTGGGGGTGTGGATGGGGCTGGTGGTGTTGTGGTCTGGCTGTAGGTCCTCTCAGCGTGGGTCCTCTATGTGTAGGTACGGGGGGGGGGGGGGGGGGTTCTGCAGCTCTGGGAGAGTGTCTTGCTGGTCAGTTGATATGTTTCACCCCAGTCCTCAGTTGATATGTTTCCCCCCAGTCCTCAGTTGATATGTTCCCCCCAGTCCCCAGTTGATATGTTCCCCCCAGTCCCCAGTTGATATGTTCCCCCCCAGTCCCCAGTTGATATGTTCCCCCCAGTCCCCAGTTGATATGTTCCCCCCAGTCCCCAGTTGATATGTTCCCCCCAGTCCCCAGTTGATATGTTCCCCCCAGTCCCCAGTTGATATGTTCCCCCCAGTCCCCAGTTGATATGTTCCCCCCAGTCCCCAGTTGATATGTTCCCCCCAGTCCCCAGTTGATATGTTCCCCCTAGTCCGCAGTTGATATGTTCCCCCCCAGTCCTCAGTTGATATGTTCCCCCCAGTCCTCAGTTGATATGTCCCCCCCCAGTCCGCAGTTGATATGTTCCCCCCCAGTCCGCAGTTGATATGTTCCCCCCCAGTCCTCAGTTGATATGTTCCCCCCCAGTCCTCAGTTGATATGTTCCCCCCCAGTCCTCAGTTGATATGTTCCCCCCCAGTCCTCAGTTGATATGTTCCCCCCCAGTCCTAAGTTGATATGTTCCCCCCAGTCTCCAGCTGAGGGGAAGAAGTGCTTTATTCAGAGCTATGTGGAGTCGCAATATTTTGAGGTGCGGGATATTTCATAACATCAAGCCGAGGGTTTTTTGCATTCAACTAATTTATCATTTGCTTCTGTCATAATTTTTAATAGAATGTATGTGTGTGTGCGTGCCTGTGTGTGTGTTGAGAGATTATGTAGAGGCACTGTATCTGTGTGTTTGGTGGTGTGCTTTGAATAAATGTGTTTGTTTTCTGTGATCATGACTGAGATATGAGTGTGTGTGTGTTTGATTGTGCTCTGTGATCGGGTCTGAGTGTGTGTGTTTGGTGCGCTGTGCCCAACGTGGTGTGTGTGCGTGTGGGAGAAAGCTTCCTGTGGCTCTGACACATTCCCTGGCCTTGGAACAGTGTACACACAGCACGGCTCTTCCACCACAGAACACAGAGCATTCACCATTCAACTCTCTTATCTCAAAGCTCCACTGAGGTGAATACAAACACACACATGCACACAATAAACGCACACACAGACGCACAGACATACACACACTCCCACGTGTGTTTGGGACTTGCCTCTGTATCTAGAACATTGTGTGTGTGTTTGTTTGTGTGTGTGTGTCTAGGTGTGGATGACGGGGATGACATCCCCAGAGACATGGTGGTGGGTATCTATGAGAGGACTAACCCATGGTGTGTGTGTTTGTGTCTAGGTGTGGATGACGGTGCTGACATCCCCAGAGACATGGTGGTGGGCATCTATGAGAGGATCCAACAGCGAGAGCTGCGTTCCAATGAAGACCACGTCACCTACGTCACCAAGGTGGAGCAGTCCATTGTGGGCATGAAGACAGTAAGGACCCAAGGGCTTGTCATTAACGCTTGTTTCGGACAAGTTACAGGCAGAATATAGATTTCCGTCAAATAAATCACACAAAAATCGCAATGTCAAACAATGATATGTTCCCACCAGTCCCCAGTTGATATGTTCTCCCCAGTCCCCAGTTGATATATTGTCCCCAGTCCCCAGTTGATATGTTCCCCCCAGTCCCCAGAGAGTTGGATCAGAGTGTCCTCCGGATGAAAGCACTGTTCTTCCAATCTCTGCAGAGCACATCGGAGCAGGATTGTCTTCTGCGCAGATTCCCTTGTAGCCGCATGAGCACACACACACAGATGCAAGAGCACACACACACAGATGCACACACACACACATATGTTAATGGGTGGTGCCTGACCGATCCATCAATGTTTTCTTGGTGACAGAAGCCACTCAGTCATCCTATAGCTAGTCATTTATCATTGACAGACACTTACGATACATCTGAAAAGAATAACAAGCATTTGAAGAGCAAGGTTGATTTAGTTTGAGAACATGCCCAGTACAATAAGTTAGCCCAAAGGTGTCAAGCTCCATTCCACGGAGGCTCAAGTGTCTGAGGGTTTTAGTTTTTTTCCTTTCAATTAAGACCTAGACAACCAGGTGAGGGGAGTTCTTTAGTAATTAGTGACCATAGTTCATCAATCAAGTACAAGGGAGGTATGAAAACTAATCCGACCGCAGTCATGCCGTTTTCCCATTGCCTCAGATGGTTACAGTGGTGCTTATGACACCAAGGTTGTGGGTTCAATTCTCCCATGGACCACTGAATGTTTTTGTTACACTGAAGATACAGTATATATTACTCTGTTACACCAAACATTGTTCAACTAAACCGTTGCACTTACCTCTGCCTGGTCTCCCTTGTAAAAGAGGTCTTCTGACCTCAATAGATAAATAAATATGATTTTATCAAACCAAACATGTGTGTTGATCGCACCAATATTACCTAAAAAGCTTGAAGACTCCTGTTGCAAGTAGCTGGCTAATATACAGAAGATAGATTGAGTAATGACCTGAGTTAATGATTGCAGTCCTGATAATGAGCCTTTGCTAATGGTGGCGATGCTAATGGGTAAAATGGCTAATGGGCTCTGCTGACAGTGCTGAGGAAAGGTAGTAACAGCATTCGCTAACGACGCAAATGGAAAATACTGAAGGACTTTGGAATGGTGTCATCTTTTATAGTACCTTAGCAGAAAATGATTAAATTATCATACTACCGCAACATTCAGTTCATACTACCTAAACAGGACTCCACAGTTCTATACAATTCATACTACCTCAACAGTACTCCACAGTACTATGAAGTTCATACTACCTCAACAGTACTCCACAGTACTGTGCTGTTCATACTACTTCAACAGTATTGTAGCGCAGGTGATAATGACACAAGCACTGTGCAGTTTCATATTATTTTTCTACTATGAGTAGGCTAAAGGTAGAATGAGCATAGCATCATTAGCGTGTGACTGCCTTGCATGTTTTCCCCATCAGCGTAATGAGAAGATAGCTATGCTTAGTGTTTGAGAAGCTAGGTAGGAGGCTCTGTGTTAACTCGCAGGGACATGGACAAAAAAGAGGGAAAGAGGGAGAGAGACTTTTGACTTTTAAAAGCTCTTTATTTAACCATTCAGAAAGAGCGAGAGGGGGGGGGGGTGAGGGGGAGCGAGAGAGGGAGAGGAAGAGAAAGAGGGAGAGGGAGGGAGAGAGAGAGCGGGGGGAGGGAGATGAAGAGGGAGTGGGAGGGAGAGAGGGAGGTATTAGAGAGAGAGAGAGGGGGGAGGGAGAGAGGGAGGAAGAGAGAGAGAGAGAGGTATTAGAGAGAAAAATAGAAGAGAACAAGGAGAGAGAGTGAGTGTGGAAAGCAAGGGAATTAAACACCCAGGAAGAGAAGAAAGAGGAATGGAGGGAAAGATTGAAAGCAGATTGAGGACTGTATATTGGATCATGAGGGAGGGATTTAGGGAAGATGGAGAGAGAGGTGAGAGGGGGATGGAGAAGGTTCTGTTTTGCTGTGTTATCCGCTTAAATAAAAAAAATCATGGAGAGGCTCTTTCTGTATTGATACTGGCCACTTTATGGACAGGACCCCATTTAGCTCACCTTAACTCACACACTTCTGAACTACCCACTCTCTTTCACTCTTTTCAATCACTATCACTCCTTCATTACTCACATTTTCCTCTCTGTTTCCCTCTCTCTCTCTCTCTCTCTCTCTCTCTCTCTCTCTCTCTCTCTCTCTCTCTCTCTCTCTCTGTAAGGGTCTGACCGAGGCCAGGTCCCTGACTCCCTCTAGGGGGAGTGGGATGGCCACGGTCAGGTCCTTACACCCAGGGTTGGGTTATTGGTGATCCCCAATTAGAGCTGTCGTGAGTTGTCTCTAATTGGGGATTCTATTTATGTGCACCGCACATCCACCTGCGTGTGGATCATTGCTTGTTTGCTTGCTTATGTTAGGCACCCACGCCACGGTGGATTACGTTTGTTGTTTTGCGGAAGCGTCTGGCTAACCTCTTTCCCGAGGAAAAGGGGCCGGAGCTCCTCGCCAGGCCGGTGTCCAGTCCGGGACCAATAATATGGTCAATCGAACAGCTGGTGCGTTTGTCTGCAATACTGCCCAGGCTGGGCAAGGCAGCCGATCGGGCTTCGGAACTCTCTTTGCCTCCCGGTCGAGGGTCCAGCTCTATCTCCCGTGCCTGCTCCTCACCCCAGACCACCGGTTCACCTCCACAGTCAGGTACGGCCCGTGCCTGCTCCTCGCACCAGACCACTGGTGCGCCTCCCCAGCCCGGAGCCTCCAGCGACAGCCCACAGCCCGGAACCTCCAGCTACGGCCCACAGCCCGGAGCCTCCAGCGACGGTCCAGAGCCCGGAGCCTCCAGCGATGGCCCACTCCACCCAGTCCACTCCACCGGTGCCCAGTCCGGGTCTGGTCGTCTGCTCCACTCCCATGCCGGAGCAGTCCACTCCACCGGTGTCCAATCCGGGTTCGGACGTCGGCTCCACTCCAGTGCCGGAGCAGTCCAGGTCCGGTTGTCTGCTCCGCTCCAGTGCCAGAGCAGTCCGCTCCACCGGTGCCCAGTCCGGTTCCGGTCATCTGCTCCGCTCCAATAATATGGTCAATCGAACAGCTGGTGCGTTTGTCTGCACTACTGCCCAGGCTGGGCAAGGCAGCCGATCGGGCTTCGGAACTCTCTTCGCCTCCCGGTCGAGGGTCCAGCTCTATATCTCCCGTGCCTTCTCCTCACCCCAGACCACCGGTTCACCTCCACAGTCAGGTACGGCCCGTGCCTGCTCCTCGCACCAGACCACTGGTGCGCCTCCCCAGCCCGGAGCCTCCAGCGACGGCCCACAGCCCGGAGCCTCCAGCGACGGTTCAGAGCCCGGAGCCTCCAGCGATGACCCACTCCACCCAGTCCACTCCACCGGTGCCCAGTCCGGGTCCGGTCGTCTGCTCCACTCCCATGCCGGAGCAGTCCACTCCACCGGTGCCCAATCCGGGTTCGGACGTCGGCTCCACTCCAGTGCCGGAGCAGTCTGGGTCCGGTTGTCTGCTCCGCTCCAGTGCCAGAGTAGTCCGCTCCACCGGTGCCGAGTCCGTTTCCGGTCATCTGCTCCGCTCCAATAATATGGTCAATCGAACAGCTGGTGTGTTTGTCTGCACTACTGCCCGGGCTGGGCAAGGAAGCCGATCGGGCTTCGGAACTCTCTTCGCCTCCCGGTCGAGGGTCCTGTGGAGGTGAACCGGTGGTCTGGGGTGTGGAGCAGGCACGGGAGATATAGAGCCTCCAGCGATGGCCCACTCCACCCAGTCCACTCCACCGGTGCCCAGTCCGGGTCCGGTCGTCTGCTCCACTCCCATGCCGGAGCAGTCCACTCCACCGGTGCCCAATCCGGGTTCGGACCTCGGCTCCACTCCAGTGCCGGAGCAGTCCGATCCACCGGTGCCTAGTCCGGTTCCGGTCATCTGCTCCGCTCCAATAATATGGTCAATCGAACAGCCCGGAGCCCGGAGCCTCCAGCTACGGCATACAGCCCGGAACCTCCAGCGACGACCCACAGCCCGGAGCCTTCAAATACAGCCCAATGCCCGGAGCCTCCAGCTACGGTCCATTGTCCAGAACCTCCAGTGACGGCCCGGAGCCTCCAGCGATGGCCCACAGCCCGGAGCCTCTAGCTACGGCCCACTGTCCGTAGCCTCGAGCGACGGTCCAGAGCCCGGAGCCTCCAGCGACGGTCCAGAGCCCGGAGCCTCCTGCGACGGCCCACTCCACCCGGTCCACTCCACCGGTGCCCAGTCCGGGTCCGGTCGTCTGCTCCACTCCCATGCCAGAGCAGTCCGCTCCACCGGTACCTAATCCGGGTTCGGACGTCGGCTCCGCTCCAGTGCCCGGAGCAGTCCGCTCCACCGGTGCACATTCCGGGTCCGGTCATCTGCTCCGCTCCAGTGCCGGAGCAGTCCGCTCCACCGGGGCCCAGTCCGGGACCGGTGGTCTGCCCCTGGACTGGTGGTCTGCCCCCCGGACTGGACTTGGTGAGTTAGGGGAGTACTGGGGAGGGACCCATCACGCCGGGGTCCGGACAGGACCGGGCGTGCCACTGGGAGGTAAAGAGGGAGCTGCCCCAATTGCCAGCGTCACGCCCGACGCTGGATCCGGAGCCCCCACCAACAACCGCCCCAGTACTCAGCCCTTTCCACCCTGGTTTTGTGTATTTTTTTTGAGTGGGGGGAACATCGCGGTCGGGAGCCCGCGCCTTAGGGGGGGGGTACTGTAAGGGTCTGACCGAGGCCAGGTCCCTGACTCCCTCTAGGGGGAGTGGGATGGCCACGGTCAGGTCCTTACACCCAGGGTTGGGTTATTGGTGATCCCCAATTAGAGACAGCTGTCGTGAGTTGTCTCTAATTGGGGATTCTATTTATTTGCACCGAACATCCACCTGCGTGTGGATCATTGCTTGTTTGCTTACTTATGTTAGGCACCCACGCCACGGTGGATTACGTTTGTTGTTTTATAATTGACAGTTTTATTCTTATTATAATAAAACATGTTTGCAACGTCCTCTCGCTCTGCGCCTCATTCCCTCCACACTCACTGTGACTCTCTCTCTCTCTCTCTCTCACTCTCTCCTGCCCACCTTTTTTTCTAAAGCAGTCTCCCTTTCTACAGCCCCAGTGGACATTTGTTTTTGTATTGGACCCTAAGTACTGCTCGAGTGTTAATCCTACGAGCCGTAAGGGAACTGAATTAGACCAGCGTCATCTCCAGTTAATTCTCATGTACTCCTGAGGGGATACACAGGCAAAATCCTAGAGGAAAACCTGGTTCAGTCTGCTTTCCACCAGACACTGGGAGAGGAATTCACCTTTTAGGAGGACAATAACCTAAAACACAAGGCAAAATCTACACTGGAGTTGCTTACCAAGAAGACAGTGAATGTTCCTGAGTGGCCGAGATACAGTTTTGACTTAAATCTACTTGAAAATCTATGGCAAGACCTGGAAATGGTTGTCTAGCAATGATCAACAACCACTGACAGAGCTTGAACAATTTAGAAAATAACAATGGGCCCAATCCAGAACAATGTTGACTCGGGGGTGTGAATACTTATGTATCTAAGATATTTCTGTATTTCATGTTCAATACATTTACAAAGATTTCTCAAAACATGTTTTCACTTTGACATTATGGGGTATTATGGGTAGATTGGTGAGAATTATATATTTTTATTTTATTTTATTTATTTTTAATTCACGGTGTAACACAACAAAATGTGGAACAAGTCAAGGGGTAGGGATACTTTCTGAAGGCTCTGTATTTCATCATTTCAAATTCGATTCTGTTGTGTCATGTTATGTCATATGAAATTCAAAAATAGAAAACATTTATGCACGGAATGCAATAGACAAAGAATTATGAAATACAACAATTATTATACGGTGCAGTCTGAAATACTCAGGTAACTGCCAAAATAAAGACCACCACGAGCCAGAACAGCTTCAATGCACCTTGGCATAGATTCTACAAGTATCTGGAACTCTATTAGAGGGATGTGACACCATTCTTCCATGAGAAATTCCATAATTTGGTGTTTTGTTGATGGTGGTTGAAAACACTTTCTCATGCGCCACTCCAGAATTATTTTGACAGTTACCTGAATATTCAAACAAGTTCACCACTTATGACCAAAAATGTAAGTATTAAGATTGCACCTTTAAAGATGCACTATGCAAACATCGCTCCGGCATTTCCTGGTTGCTAAAATTCAAATAATTTCAGTTTGTGACAGAACAAGAAAGTATAGTGTAGAGAATCATTGAAAACGGTTGATTCAGCACAAAGAGAATGTCATAATTATTGTACCATCTAAACCGCTATGAAATATATTTGTCATAACCAAAAATATTGTAATTTCAGCTGTTTGAAGCTGGTGTACAAAACCATAAGTATTGGACCAAAAACAAAACTTAAGTATGGGAAGCATAGAAATTCTTATACTTGCTTTCAACGAGAATGGCAGATCTATAACTCAGATTTCTATGTGAAGTGGTTGGGTCACCCAAAAAGTTACATATTGCATATTTAAATGGGGGTCGGACCACCTGCTTATGTCCCAGACTAGATCTCTGCAACAGCAGTTCAACCCACAACCCTTCTGTGTACAGCTCTTGAACTGTTTCTCCAAACATCACCCACTGTTTCAGTCTCACCCTTGGCTATAGTTCCCCCCACTACTTCTCTTTCTCCCCCTCTCCATTTATTGTGTTGCTTTTTCCTCCACTATAAGATAAAAGAGAGAGAGAGAGAGAGAGAGAGAGAGAGAGAGAGAATGCAAGAGAGGAGGAGAAAGAGAAGGAGAGGGGGGAGATGTAACTATTGCCAAGGGCGAGACAAAGAGGGAAAAGAGGATCAACTTGACCTTGTCTGTCTTTGAGGTTCCCTGTGCTTTAGAAAACCCCTTGCAGTCTAAAAGATCAGAGCCTCTCTTTAAGGGAGTCAATGGAGCACAGAGAGATCGATGGGCCACGGCCATCACCCCCTTAATCTCCTTTCTTTCATCTCTGAGAATGTGAAGTGTTCTAAGAAGCAGGCTTAATGGTCATTTTTTACGGGCATAGCTGTCCTATCTATGCCCGAGCAGAATTCATCAATAAGACCTTATGTAGCAGAATCCTTAGGATTTATGGAGGCAATGATTGACCGTAGAACAAGGTAGCGCATTATTGTGCGTCTGTGAGATCTTAGAAGACGGCAATGAAAAGTGGTGGAGTGATATCACCCCTTTCCCTTAAACTTTTTTTTTTATCTCTCCCTCTTTTTCCCACTGCAGAGTATTGTATTTTTGAATTGCAGTTGAATAAGCTATGTCAATCAATTGGATTGTGCCAATAAAGCTTGTTCTAAAATATTTGTTTTTTCTTTCTTTCTGTGTCTGTCTGTCTGTCTGTCTGTCTGTCTGTCTGTCTGTCTGTCTGTCTGTCTGTCTGTCTGTCTGTCTGTCTGTCTGTCTGTGTCTCTCTCTCTCTCTCTCACTCTCTGTAGGTTCTGTCTGTTCCCCACAGAAGATTGGTGTGCTGTAGTCGTCTGTTTGAGGTGACAGACGTCAACAAGGCCCAGAAACAGGCAGCCCACCAGAGAGAAGTCTTCCTCTTCAATGACCTTATCGTGGTAAGACTCCCTGACACCGGACTGACTGTGCAAAACATTGTGAGAAATGTTTGTTTTTCTTCAGAAAGGATGATAAGCTTACTACACTCCTCTGAGGATTATAGGGGATATTGTTTTGGGATTCTAGCACTGCAGATGTCTACCTATTTGGATTGAATTGATTTGCGCCACAATTACTTTTGGGAAGTGTGGTATCCCCTGACCTAAAGTAGCAACATTTTCAAACTATACAGAAATGAACTCACTATCAACTTGATTGTAGTCAACTTGTGAAGTGTGGTAGCCCACAGCTTGTACGATTGCGTTCTCTGCCACACATATTCAAGCTATAAAGTTGCCCATTTGTGGAGGCTTGTAATACCCCGGAAGTCTCTCACATGGAACCATTTTCTGAAGACTTCTTCCTAGTTTTTATTTTGTTTCATGACTCCTTTCTTAAATATCAGATAGTACAGAAGGCTCAACGCAGTCCGCAGTGCACTTATAAACTCAAGCCAAAGGGTCAGTAATGAAGTCATTAATTAGGTCAAAGTCACATCAAATGGGCCTCAGAGTTAATCATAGATTAAATGTCTATTATAAAACTACTCCCATAATTCCACTGGTTCTCATCTTAATCTGTCTCGAACAAAAACTGGGGAGAGAAAGAGAAAAAAAAAAAAAAGTATTTCTCTGCTGTAATTGGGCCTCGAAGGAGGAGGGGAGTTTTGAAAATGCTTATTCTTTGCCGGGCCAGAAAGAAAATCCTTGTGCGACGTCTCGGTGGAAAACGGTTGATTCAGCACAAAGAGGAATGTCATAATTACTTCAATCGCTGACCCTCATTTTTGGAGTGTGAAAAAAAATTAGGACGTACTCTCGAGGTTTACGCAATTACACGTAATTAAGAGGGTGGTTTCCTGCGAGACCTCGTTTCTCACGACTACTCAGAGAGTAGGGTCTAGGGTCTGTGAGAAGTTAGAAATGTTCATATTTATTTTACTTTATGGGTGAATCATTATCCAACCCTCTCGTCTGCAGAGGTGGATGTGTCACGTTGATGTATTGGTTTAATATGGCGGCTTACCAAAAAGGCCCTACACTATCAGCACTGAGGAGATTCTCTCTCTCTCTCTCTCTCTCTCTCTCTCTCTCTCTATCTCTCTCTCTCTCTCTCTCTCTCTCTCTCTCTCTCTCTCTCTCTCTCTCTCTCTCTCTCTCTCTCTCTCTCTCTCATTATTTTCCTAATTATTTCTTTCCCTATAAGGCATATTTGTTTTCCCCCACACACTCACAAACACATCCTTATATAAATATAAAAATGTGCAGTGCTTCTATTTCTATGTCACTTTCAGTGGAGTTAAAGCGATACTGTAGTAAATTGGCTCTCTGACGGTTATTAGTAGGATGCATATGAATATGCTGTGTTTATCCTCTGCGGCCGATGATGGATAGTTGCAGCCAATACTTTTTAGTATTATTTTGTCCTTTATTTTATCACGGTGGTCACACTGAGAATTTGAATGGCTTTTTTGTCGAGTGCCTTGAACAGGAAAAGCCAATGTGAAGCATACTTCAAAGCCGCTTGAAAGCATGGCTTAAAACCTTAACCCCAACCATAACCTAAACCAAACCATAACCTGACAATAACACGTACAATGCTGGCTGAGATTAAAGAGAAAGGCTTTGACAGTAATAGAAGAGAATAGTGTCCATCTGTTACAATTGAAACACTGTATGTCTGTTTACTCTGCTCCCACAACACATGCAACTGGAACAGTTTTTGAGGGTTTAGATTGGTGAATAGGGCTTGCTCACATCCTTTAGGCTACTTCTCTGACCTCTACGCTAACTGTGTTTGTTATGCTCTTCAGTGCGGTTTTCCAGTTACAGTTAGTCCTGTTATAAAAAACGTACTCAGTGGAGAATCTCAATTGAAAATGCCTTTTAAATCCAGAATTAGGATTAATCTGTGTCCATGAAACCGCACAAATGAAGAGAAGACATCCTGAATAGGTTCTTATTTTGATGTTCTGATTGACAAACCAGTATCTTAAAAATGACATCTCTGTTTTTGCTGAGGACTTCTTTACTTAGGAAAAATGCACTTACTTACGACTGTGATATGTGGTTGTCTTACCTAGGTATTTTAAGATAAGTCGGTCTGGGTAAGAGCGTCTTGCTAAATGACTAAAATATAAATGTAAAGGACTTTATCTCCCATTTCTACCCTCAGATCCTGAAGCTGTGTCCGAAGAAGAAGAGTTCAGCAGCCTACACCTTCTGTAAAGCCCTGGGCCTCCTGGGCATGCACTTCACACTGTTTGAGAACGAGTGTAAGTCACCTGACACCAGCATGACTAGTCCCCCTCCAAAGAATACACAGAGAGATAGAGAAAGTGTGTGAGAGAGAGAGAAAGAGAGGGCGAGAGACTGAGAGTGAGAGAGAGAGAGAGAGAGAGAGAGAGAGGGAAAGATAGAGACGGAGAGATAGAGAGGGAAAGAGAGGGAGAGATAGAGAGAGAGAGGGGGAGAGAGAGAGAGAGTGAGTGAGAGAGAAAGGGATAGATGGAGAGAGACAGGAAGAGAGAGGGAGAAAGTGAGGGAGAGAGAGACTGGGAAAATGAGACTTTTTCTTAACTAACTTTGCCATGGCATTTCGAGAAGAAAGTACAACTCAAAGTGAAACAAGCAGTAAGCCGTGCAGGAATTTGTTATCTTGATCTGCAAGTAAATCCTTCAAAGTACATCCCTATCATAGAGGAAGAGGGAAGGAGAGAGAGGAGGGAAGGAAACGGTGGGAGGGAGGGGTATGGGGGAGTGAGAGAGAGAGGGAGAATGTAGTGATAACAACAAAAGGGAATGAAGCAGATAAATGGTGCTAGCAACCCCAGTCACCCAGAATACATTGTGTTAGCCTTGATTTATGTACGTTATACATAACTCAGTTTATTTGTATAAAAAGCCTATGAAATAACTATGAAATAACACATTATTATGTAGTATTATGTAGTAACCAAAAACATTAATCTAAATACATTTTATATTTGAGATTCCACCCTTTGTCTTGATGACAGCTTTGCACACTTTTGGCAGTCGTCTTATCAAGCAACTCCAGTGTATATTTGGCCTTGTGTTTCGGGTTATTGTCGCGCTGAAAGGTGAATTTGTCCCCCAGTGTCTGTTGGAAAGTAGACTGAACCAGATTTTCCTCTAGGATTTTGCCTGTGCCTAGCTCTATTCCATTTCTTTTTATATAAAAAAAACTCCCTAGTCCTTGCCGATGACGAGCATACCCATAACATCATGCAGCCACTACCATGCTTGAAAATATGAAGATTGGTACTCAGTGATGTGTTTTGACCCCAATATAACACTTTGTTTTTGGAGGTAACTGTTTTAAAGTCACCATTGGCCTCATGGTGAAATACCAGAACGGTTTCCTTCCACTCCGGCATCTGAGTTAGGAAGGACGCCTGTATCTTTGTAGTGACCTTTTTTTTTTTTTTTACCAATCTACCAATAGCTGCCCTACTTTGCGAGCCATTGGAAAAGCTTTCTGGTCTTTGTGGTTGAATCTGTCTTTGAAATTTACTGCTCAACTGAGTCATTCAAAAATCATGTTAAACACTATTATTGCACACAGAGTGAGTTATTATGTGACTTGTTAAGCACATTTTTACATGCAGCCCTACATACATACATACATACATACATACATACATACATACATACATACATACATACATACATACATACATACATACATACATACATACATACATACATACATACATACATACATACATACATACATACATACAGTGGGGAGAACAAGTATTTGATACACTGTCGATTTTGCAGGTTTTCCTACTTACAAAGCATGTAGAGGTCTGTAATTTTTATCATAGGTACTCTTCAACTGTGAGAGACGGAATCTAAAACAAAAATCCAGAAAATCACATTGTATGATTTTTAAGTTATTAATTTGCATTTTATTGCATGACATAAGTATTTGATACATCAGAAAAGCAGAACTTAATATTTGGTACAATTAATATTTGGTGAAATTACAGAGATCATATGTTTCCTGTAGTTCTATACCAGGTTTGAACACACTGCAGCAGGGATTTTGGCCCACTCCTCCATACAGATCCTTCAGGTTTCGGGGCTGTCGCTGGGCAACACGGATTTTCAGCTCCCTCCAAAGATTTTCTATTGGGTTCAGGTCTGGAGACTGGCTAGGCCACTCCAGGACCTTGAGATGCTTCTTACGGAGCCACTCCTTAGTTGCCCTGGCTGTGTGTTTCGGGTCGTTGTCATGCTGGAAGACCCAGCCACGACCCATCTTCAATGCTCTTACTAAGGGAAGGAGGTTGTTGGCCAAGATCTCGCAATACATGGCCCCATCCATCCTCCCCTCAATACGGTGCAGTCGTCCTGTCCCCTTTGCAGAAAAGCATCCCCAAAGAATGATGTTTCCACCTCCATGCTTCACGGTTGGGATGGTGTTCTTGGGGTTGTACTCATCCTTCTTCTTCCTCCAAACACGGCGAGTGGAGTTTAGACCAAAAAGCTCTATTTTTGTCTCATCAGACTACATGGCCTTCTCCCATTCCTCCTCTGGATCATCCAGATGGTCATTGGCAAACTTCAGACGGGCCTGGACATGCACTGGCTTGAGCAGGGGGACCTTGCGTGCGCTGCAGGATTTTAATCCATGACGGCATAGTGTGTTACTAATGGTTTTCTTTGAGACTGTGGTCCCAGCTCTCTTCAGGTCATTGACCAGGTCCTGCCGTGTAGTTCTGGGCTGATCCCTCACCTTCCTCATGATCATTGATGCCCCACGAGGTGAGATCTTGCATGGTGCCCTAGACCGAGGGAGATTGACCGTCATCTTGAACTTCTTCCATTTTCTAATAATTGCGCCAACAGTTGATGCCTTCTCACCAAGCTGCTTGCCTATTGTCCTGTAGCCCATCCCAGCCTTGTGCAGGTCTACAATTTTATCCCTGATGTCCTTACACAGCTCTCTGGTCTTGGCCATTGTGGAGAGGTTGGAGTCTGTTTGATTGAGTGTGTGGACAGGTGTCTTTTATACAGGTAACGAGTTCAAATAGGTGCAGTTAATACAGATAATGAGTGGAGAACAGGAGGGCTTCTTAAAGAAAAACTAACAGGTCTGTGAGAGACGTAATTCTTACTGGTTGGTAGGTGATCAAATACTTATGTCATGCAAAAAAATGCAAATTAATTATTTAAAAATCATACAATGTGATTTTCTGGATTTTTGTTTTAGATTCCGTCTCACAGTTGAAGTGTACCTATGATAAAAATGACAGACCTCTACATGCTTTGTAAGTAGGAAAACCTGCAAAATCGGCAGTGTATCAAATACTTGTTCTCCCCACTGTACATACATACATACATACATACATACATACATACATACATACATACATACATACATACATACATACATACATACATACATACATACATACATACATACATACATACATACATACATACATACATACATACATACATGCATGCATGCATAAATGTAACTGCCAAACCACCATGTTTGCATGGCATGTATCAGTATCAAAGCTAACAGTTTGTGCGATTGAAAGCCAGCCAGCCCAAAAGGAATGAGTTATAGTCATGGGGATTCGGCAGGGAGAAAAAATTTCTGTTTTGATAATGGAATCAGACCCGGTCGCGCGGGGTTATTGGAAAAAGGGGATTTTGGTCTCTGCCCTCTATCTAGTTTCTCCTCCTGAGCCTCCCAACCACTCTGCATTCAGGCTGGTGATATGAAAAAAATGAAATCTATCATACAGGGATATTCCTTTCTTCCTGCCTCTGTCTCCATCGTCAAGGTGCCATTTAAAAGAGCGAAGGGGAAAGCGAGGCGCGCCGGAGTAGTGAGAAATGTAGTGAGAAATGAAAACAAATCTTATTTCCCACATGAATTTATTGGCTGTATTGCCTCATCCCCTTCTTCAGGGAAGTTCTAGATGTGGGGGAATTGTTTGTTAGTTACCTGGCTGTATCAAGCCTTTCTGTTGCTTTGGGCGAACTCATATCTGTTTAATGATTTAAACCATAATACTTGTTATTCTGAAAATAAACTCTAGTGCAGTTACATCCTTGAATACTCCATAAACTAGTTAATGGATCTATTTTACCAACGATTTGGTTAAAAATACCTTGGGAACTGATATCATTGGATATCGATATGAGCAAGGCATTTGGCAATATCATTTTCATCCTTCATCTTAGCCTAGTGATCTCCTTCTCATCTCTCCTCCTCAGACTACCCCCATGGCATCACCATTGTCTCGCCCTTCGGCTCAGACAAGAAGCAGGCGCTCAACTTCTGTGCCCAGAGCGCCGAGGAGCTGCTCAAGTTTCTAGAAGATCTGAAGGAGTCCATCGCTGAGGTTTCAGAGATGGAACAGATACGCATTGAATGTGAGTACTGTGGAGGAGGGGTGCTCTGTGTGTGTGTGTGTGTGTGTGTGTGTGTGTGTGTGTGTGTGTGTGTGTGTGCGCTCCATTGCTCCAAACTCAGGGGAAGTAGGGAGAGGGACAGGAAGAAGTAGCTCATCCAAAATAATGTATGAATCATCCATCCCTCCATCCGCACAGAAATTCTGTTTTATTTCTCAAAGAGAAAAAAACAACATAATGGAATCAGGCTGCCGCAGGCTTATTTACACAAGTGCTAACAATGGGTAGAGGAAGATGTCATCAGTCTATCTGTCAGTCTACGTGTTCATGCATGTGTCTGTGTGTGCCTGTCTTTGTATACGTTGATGTCATTACATAACCAAACTGTTCGTGCTCATATTCCTCCTAGTACCCATACAAGTTGCATTATTGTATCACTAACATTAACGACTACACCAAAGATACAAATATTTATGCTCCCAATACTGTTCTGATGCGTTTCTGAAATCACAAGAATGTCACGCGTTGGTGGAAAGAGAGACCAAGGCGCGGCGCAATCATAGTTCGACATTTATTATCACAAATTCAAAAATGACAAACTATCAAACAAAACACGATATGACAAAACGTGACACACTTACTTTCACAGTGACTTGATGAAAATGACCCACACCTAGGATGTGGGATCTACCAACATGTGTAGGATCCCTAATTAGAGACAATGCACAGCAGCTGCCTCTAATTAGGGATCCAACACAAAACCCCCACATAGAAAATAAATTATCGATCTGTCAGACTCTGACCATGGCTATATAGAGAAGCAATAGGCTTCTCTATGGCCAGAGCCTGACAAAGAATCAGGGAACAGTTGTGTTTCTATTCTGCCTGAGGGACTCGGGATGTGTGTACTGTATGAATGTGTGTGTCTGTGTGCCTGTTTGTGCATAAGTACCTGTGTTAGCATTTGTTTGTGTGCGTTTGTGCACCCGTGTGTTTGTGTGTCTGCCTGAGTGTGTGTGCATGTGTTTGCCTGAGTGTGTGTGTGTTTCTGCCTGAGTGTGTGTGCATGTGTCTGCCTGAGTGTGTGTGTGTGTGTGTGTGTGTGTTTCTGCCTGAGTGTGTGTGTGTTTCTGCCTGATTGTGTGTGTGTTTCTGCCTGAGTGTGTGTGTGTGTTTCTGCCTGAGTGTGTGTGTGTGTTTCTGCCTCAGTGTGTGTGTGTTTCTGCCTGAGTGTGTGTGTGTTTCTGCCTGAGTGTGTGCATGTGTACATGTCTGTGTTTATTTGTTGATTATTTGTTTATTTGTTTCCCCATTATCTTTAGCAGAATCCCCATAATATTTAGCAGAAGCAGCAGCTCCTCTTCCTGGGGTAACACACAAAACACACTAAACATGACAAGTAACAAAACACTAACACACTGATAGACGAGGACAGTCACACAAATGTAAAATACAACCATATACAAACAATACCACTAAAAGTGTGTTTGTGTGTGTGTGTGTGTGTGTGTGTGTGTGTGTGTGTGTGTGTGTGTGTGTGTGTGTGTGTGTGTGTGTGTGTGTGTGTGTCGCCTCACAGCCCTCGCCGATCCATGAGATGTTGTTTCTACTGTTTACTTGAGTAAATGGAGATGGAAGATAGTTCCATGCGATCATGGCTCTTTATAATACTGTGCATTGCTGTGAATTTGTTTTGGACTTGGGGACTGGGAAGAGACCCCTGGTGGCATGTCTAGGGGACTGAGAAGAGACCATTGGTGGCATGTCTAGGGGACTGTGAAGAGACCCCTGGTGGCATGTCTTGTGGGGTGTGTATTGGTGTCTGAGCTGAATGTTATTTGATTATGCAGACTATCTGGAATTTTCACCAAAGTAATATTTCTCATAGAAACAAGAGAAGCAGTAATCTCTCGTCAACCCTCGACCAGGAAATACTAGCATGCGTGTTGTTGATAGTTAGTTCTGTATGTGCAGTTAAGGGCAAGGCACGCTTCTCTGTTTTGAGCCAGCTGCAGCTTTGCTAGGTCTTTCTTTGTTGCACTTGACCATATTACCGGACAGTAATCAAGATGGGACAAGACCCGAGCCTGAACAACTAGTGCAGTTGTGTCAAAAACGCAGAACATGTTTTATAACAGACAAATCCCTCCCCATCTTCACAACAACTTTGTCAATATGACTTGACAATGACACTTGACCATCCAATGTTATACCTAGGAGTTTACCTTCCTCAACTTGCTCAATGGCCACACCCTTTATGCAGAACTCCAGTTGGGATATAGGTCTTAGGGAATGTTTTGAACCAAATACAATGCTTTTAGTTTTAGATGTATTTAAGACCAGTTTATTATTAATCACCCATTCTGATACTGTAACTCCTTATTTAAGATTTCAGTGAGTTCACTGGCTTTTGGTGCTGACATGTAGAGTGTGGAATCATCCGCATACATAGTCATTCTAGCTTCTTGTAAGACCAGTGAGAAAAATCATTTGTAAGAATAGAGAGGAGAGTAACGGGATACCGCACTGTACATATCTGATGTTAGAGAAGCTTCCAATTGAGGAACACTCTCTGGGATCTATTGGATAAAAAAGTCTCCAGCCATGTGACGGCGGGTGATGTAAAGCCATAGCAAGTGAGTTTCTTCAATAGAAATTTGTGATCAATAACATCAAAGGCTGCACTGAAATCTAACAATACAGCTCCTACTATCATCTTATTATTCATTTATTGTAACCAATCATCTGTCACCTGAGTCAGTGCAGTACAAGTTGATTGCCCTTCACTATATGCATGCTGAAAGTCAGTAGTTAACTTGCTCTCTGAAAAATAGCATTGCATTTGATCAAACACAATTCCCTCCACCAGTTTACTAAGAACATGCAGCAAACTGATTGGGTGGCTGTTAGAGCCAGCAAAGGATGCTTTACTATTTTTAGGCAGTGGAGTTACTGTGGCTTCCTCCCACGCCTGTGTTTAAGGGTGGCAATAAAGTCTGCTACCTGTGTGTGTGTGTGTGTGTGTGCGTGTGTGTGTGTGTGTGTGTGTGTGTGTGTGTGTGTGTGTGTGTGTGTGTGTGTGTGTGTGTGTGTGTGTGTGTGTGTGCGTTGTTGTATCGTCAGCATCTCTCTGGGCAGCGTCGATGTCTTATCAGTCTTACCTTGGGATTAACCCTGGAGGTTTCCCTGGAGGTTTCCCTGCCTGCCTGCCTGTCTGACAGTGCCTTAATACTCTGTGAGAGGATAAGGACAGAGAAACAAGTCCTCGCTACGGCACAGATTTAAAGGTTTAACACATTGACAAGGAGAAGCTAGAGGCCTGGGGGCCAATCAAGAGGAGTGATCAGAAAGGAACAGTGCGGTTGGGGCTTACTGACCAAAGGAAAATCGTCCATACAGGTCACTCAGCCTTTTTAAACAGGCATACTGAAGCACATACCCCTAGGCACTTTTGTAGATCTGAAACGATTAGATAGGGGTATCCAATATGACAAAACTTCTAGTTAGCCTATCAGAGAGCCCTTCCTCTATCACTCAAACCTATATTATACTTTCAGATCTGCCTTGGGATACGGACTTGGAGTGTATTTAGAATTGAGCCTCTGTCCAGGTGAAGTGCTGCTTCTGGTCAGGCAGGCACCTTGTTGTTTGTCTCCCAGTCTGATTCCTGACGGAGACCCTGGCCACAGACCTTTTGTTAGTGTTCTCTGGTGCACTGCAGCCAAACACTCTGGACAGAACAAAAACCAGGGAGAGGACAAGAGAGGGCAGCTCTCCTGAAAGCAGCCAGGCAGAAGAGATGGGTAGGAGAGTGGTGTGTGTGTGCCAGTGCGTGTGCCAGTGTGTGTGTGTGTGCATGTGTTTTGTGTGTGTGTGTCTGTGTTTTGTGTGTGTGTTTTGTGTGTGTGTTTTTCTAGTTTGCCTGTTCGCTTCAGGGAAGTCACACACACACACACACACTTGCGTGCACACACCATCTCACACAGATGCATACACACAAAGGCGCCTGAGCAATGGAGCAAATGGTGCAGCTGCATCCCCACTTTCAAAATAGGGGTGCATACATATGTTTTGGGGTAATTTGTCATTTTCACTGATTAGTTATGGTTTGAGCTAGTCTATATTAAAATATTTACATACAAAATTTTGATTAAATGTTTGTTGAGTTTTCACAACAACAACAAAAAAGAAGATCAACAAACAAAAAGCAGACGCAACAAACACAGTTAACACCATGTTATACATAGAGCACCACCAGACCAGGATAAACACCATGTTATACATAGAGCACCACCAGACCAGGATAAACACCATGTTATACATACAGCACCTCCAGACCAGGATAAACACCATGTTATACATACAGCACCTCCAGACCAGGATAAACACCATGTTATACATAGAGCACCTCCAGACCAGGATAAACACAATGTTATACATACAGCACCTCCAGACCAGGATAAACACCATGTTATACATAGAGCACCACCAGACCAGGATAAACACCATGTTATACATAGAGCACCACCAGACCAGGATAAACACCATGTTATACATACAGCACCTCCAGACCAGGATAAACACCATGTTATACATAGAGCACCACCAGACCAGGATAAACACCATGTTATACATAGAGCACCACCAGACCAGGATAAACACCATGTTATACATAGAGCACCACCAGACCAGGATAAACACCATGTTATACATAGAGCACCACCAGACCAGGATAAACACTATGTTATACATAGAGCACCACCAGACCAGAATAAACACCATGGTATACATACAGCAACACCAGACCAGGATATCTCTTCCTCTATCTCTCCCACTCATGTTGTCTATCTTCTTCTATCTCTCTCTCTCTTGTTGTCTATCTTCCTCTCTTACTGTCTGTATCTCAGTTGGTGCTTCTCTCTCTCTGCCCATCTCATCCTCTTTCTCCCCCCTCCCCCGCTCTCTCCGTCTTATTCTCTCCTATCTCTCCCATTCCGTCAAACTGCCTCTGTCCGTCTCTCTCTCTCTCTCTCTCTCTCTCTCTCTCTCTCTCTCTCTCTCTCTCTCTCTCTCTCTCTCTCTGTCTCTCTCTGTCTCTCTCTCTCTCTCTCTCTCTCTCTCTCTCTCTCTCTCTCGCTCTCTGTCTCTCTCTGTCCGTCTCTCTCTCTCTCTGTCTCTCTCTGTCTCTCTCTATCTCTCTCTGTCCGTCTCTCTCTGTCTCTCTCTGTCTCTCTCTATCTCTCTCTGTCCGTCTCTCTCTCTCTCTCTCTCTCTCTCTCTCTCTCTCTCTCTCTCTCTCTCTCTCTCTCTCTGTCTCTCTCTGTCCGTCTCTCTCTCTCTCTGTCCGTCTCTCTCTGTCTCTCTCTGTCTCTCTCTATCTCTCTCTGTCCGTCTCTCTCTCTCTCTCTCTCTCTCTCAATTCAATTCAATTCAATTCACTTTATTGGCATGACGCAGTATCATACATCAATATATATTTTTTTTTTTCTATATATTTATATATTTTTTTTTTTCTATTTTCTATATATATATATATATATATACATACATATACACACGCACATACATATATATACACATATATACATACATACATACACACATATATATATATTTAAAAAAAAATATATATAATTACATCAAAGAACAAATAACAACAGGAAAAAATAAAATAAATGCATTAAATATGTCAGGCACTGTCCCTCAACTTGTGGCAGGCAGCAACATAGCATGCTGCCAGCACACAGCTGGTCATGTCTTCCCCCAAAAGGATCGGCAGCCTTTCTATGTCAGAGAGGTCCTCAAAGCCCCGGACTACTTGTTCAAATTTGGGGAAGTGACTCTCTCTGATGGTTTTATATTTTTGACATTTGGTCAGGAAATGCAGCTCTGTCTCTGGTTCTGCTGTGGTTCTCTCTCTCTCTCTCTCTCTCTCTCTCTGTCTCTCTCTGTCCGTCTCTCTCTCTCTCTCTCTCTCTCTCTCTCTCTCTCTCTCTCTCTCTCTCTCTCTCTCTCTCTCTCTCTCTCTCTCTCTCTCTCTCTCTCTCTCTTTCTGTCTGTCCGTCTCTCTCTGATGACTGTCTTCTGTCCTGTGTAGGGGAGTTGGAGAAACAGCAGGGCTCGAAGGGAGTCTCAGCTAAGAACAATGGCACTCTGGAGCTACGCAGCAAACAGGGCTCCCCGTCAGGTGTGTGTCTGTGTGCATGTGTGTGTGCATGCGTGTATGTGTGCACCTAACCTAAACTAACATGCAATACTGTTACACATTCTACGCTCCAGAAACACACATTTGTTTTTCTATCCTTGTGGGGACCAAAACCTAACCCTTAACCTAACCCTAACCTCAACCCTAACTTTAACCCCAAACCCATAAACCTAATCCTAACTCCTAACCCTAACCCTAACTCTAACCCTAACCTTAATTGTAACCCTAAACCTAACCCCTAAGCCTAAAATGTCTTGTGGGGATCGACTAAATGTCCCCACTTGTCCGAATGTTCCTTCTGGTCCCCACAAGGATAGTAAAACCAAACACACGCTACTGATTTTGGCCTCATGTTGCCGTCAGCTCTTATGTTGGTGTCATTTTGATTGACAGGCAAGCAGGACCTGGATGAGAACAGTGGACATAATGCAGTGGAGGTAAGTGCTCACTGATAGGCCAAGTCTTAATGCAGGTAAGTGTTTCTTTGTATGTATTGTCACTGGAGGAGAGGCCTAGGCACCACAGACGTTAGCCTGACCTAGCATAACGCTAGTGGATATGTACATTATGTGAGTGGATGGGTGAGTGTGACTTGAACTAACTATTGACCCTGTTGAACTAACTACTGACCCTATTGAACTAACTATTGACCCTGTTGAACTAACTACTGACCCTATTGAACTAACTATTGACCCTATTGAACTAACTATTGAACTAACTATTGACCCTGTTGAACTAACTATTGACCCTATTGAACTAACTATTGACCCTATTGAACTAACTACTGACCCTGTTGAACTAACTATTGAACTAACTATTGACCCTGTTGAACTAACTACTGACCCTATTGAACTAACAATTGACCATATTGAACTACTGACCCTATTGAACAACTACTGACCCTATTGAACTAACTATTTACTTTATTGAACTCAGATCAGACAACAAATCTGGCCCCAATATAGCATAACATATCCATATAAATGTCCTTAGTAATTGTTCCAGGTTGGTAGGTAGTAGTAGTAGGTAGAAACATAGTAAGTGGTTACTGCATTATATATAGCATTATACAGTATATATATAGCATTATATATAGCCTGGGCCAGAGGTTTGGAGGTGGCCCTTGGGGCTTTCAGGTGAGTGAGACAATAGAAATGGTAAATTACCATTGTAAATTACCATAATTCTAGAGGGTGTTTTGACTTGTATTTAGTTGACATAACCTACCTCAATACAGCTGTGTGTGTTTGTGTTTGTGTGTGTACTCCGCGTCCTTAACAAGCAGGCGTGTACACAGTAACACTGATTTGACCCGTCATCGTCACCTCCCCTCTAGTTCCCTGGGAAAACGTAGCATTCCACATTCCACATAACCAGCAGAACTACAGTACCCAGAGGGCTTTGCAATTACCGCTGCGGTGATGCTACATGACCTTTTGTATCCCTCTGCCCGAGGACTGGTGCACAGAGGCAAACACACCCGGTCAATGTGACATTCAGGGCATGTTTAACAAGAGGCAGTGCACTAAGTCTCCATTGAAACAAGGCTTTATTCTGTTCTAACACTCAACGGGCCTGTCATGCCAAATAGTGTCCGCCTCTACGTCACAATGGGATTCGATGAGTTCTAGCTTCTGTTGCTAGGACTGTTGCTAGAACTTGCCCACTTCAGTATCGAATTCAATTGGTTTTGATCATCTTTGAGGTACATTATACATACAGTATCTGCTGGGTTAAAGGACTGGGTTAAATGCAGATTTGGAGTTTGGAGTATTAGTGATGGAGGTGTGTTCTAGGTGTAGTTGTGTGGTACCTCCCGAGGCCAAGGTGTCTAGAGCACCTGTCGGTCTTAGAGAACATGTCCCTTCGCTCTACCCCTGCAGTCTCTTACCCCTTCCCCACGTTGAAACGTCAACCCCCTGTGAGCGTTAGCTGTGGAAAACACATCGGAGCTGGGTACAGGGTCAGTCCGAGAGCCCCCCGTCTCCAGGAGACAACCATACAGGGTGCCATCAACGCCGCCGCATCCCCCTGTGAGCTCTCAATACGTGGGGGGGCACCTTTTCCCCTTTCCCACCTCTGCTCTGCCGTGGGTCTATTCTGGCTAGATAAAGTGTAACATATGGAGGTTTTTAATTGATTAATTATGTGCCATTAATGATATCTTGCAGTTACACAGTCATTAATCGCATAGCAATAGGTACATTCATGTTGTACCCATAATCTATATACAGCTTATGGGTGATACAAGATAAAACATCTAGTTGTATTATTCTTGTGATAGTCCCATTACCAAGCTTACAGTATAGTCTAAAGCAGGGCTCCTCAACTGGTGGCCCTCAGGCCTAGTTTGGCCCGTGGATGGTTTATTTGGCCCCCCAAGTTTACTGAGCAAAACATTTTCATTGTTGGACATAAAAGACTTACATAACAAAAGACAGCAGAAATCAGCTCCAAGTTATTTACATTTTGGAAATCTGTTCCCAAGTATTCCCACGAGGGCCTAAAATGTACTTTTTTGATCTACAAGCCAATGTGGCAAGTAGAAGCAGAAATCAGTCTCACTTTACTGACATGAGTAAATTAGACAAACGTTTTTTGCCTGTGCCAGGACTTCCAAAAATGAATCTATCAGCACTTCACTCACAGTGCACAAAGCTGTTGCTGCGCGAGGTTGGATGTAGGATTCGTATTTCTTTGTGCGATTAGTAGCTATGAAACAAAACAGCAGAAATACTTACAGCTACAGCTACTTCAGCGTTTTTCTGCTAGAAATCCCAACTCAGACATTATGCTCATACTTGACTTTTGACTCTATTTTTATTAATCATGCTCGAGCCCTGCAAATTGACCACCCGCCAACGTGGATGTTGAAATAGACATTCTTACCCCCAATACCTAAATCTACCTGCATTTCTGCCCTGATTCCCACGCATAATAGAGAGACATGATCTTATTGTATACAAATGTAAGCAAGGTTTGAAATGCAGTCAATTTGCAGTCTACAAAATATTAGTAATTATCTTCCGGCCACCTGACCATCCGCTCAAAAAAAAATTCAGTTGGTGATTCCTGGTCTAAAGCCTATCATCCCAAAGTCCCTTTCTATGTTAGTCATAGGTGTTTATTCATTTCCATAATGAAAAGGAACATATTCCTCTACGACAAGCACTTCCTGGTGGAAATGACACATGCCTGCATTCATAATGAGGCTGATTTGCATCTAATTTGCATGCGAGCTTCTCCCAGCCTATCTGCTACACCGTATGTGTTCAGCGGCTGATTAGCAGACTCCACCGAGAATCCACCTACAAGCGCTCTGTAATGAAACGCAGCTCATTCCGGGTGTATAGACAACGAGACGTTTCATATCTCTTTGTTCCAAATCCCATATGTTTGGGGAGATGAGGGGAACTGTGGAAGGTCCCCAAGCTGCATGAGTGCTACTGTGGAGGAGACATACAGCTGATTAGCCAAGTAGTGGCCTTTCACCATGCAAGCAAAACAGTGCTGGCTTTGAGACTGAATTTAATTATTGTATTTTTTTGCAGTTTTTACCGTTTTATTACTTACCAAGTAGCAAATACTGTTCAACTTCCTTATTTCTTCTTAAGACGTCATTGTGTTGCGAAACATGCACAAACATGTTATGTAATCGAAGACTTGAACATACTTGCTACTGTAGCTTTTAAGGACGTTTCAAAACATATGGGAATACTGTGCTTTCTCTGACCCCAAGGGCCAACTGTCTGTAGTCATAGAACAGAGCAGGCTTGGCGAGTGACAAGGCCTGCTAAAACCTGTTGTAAAATTATGAGGCATGCATTCTGAGTGTTGCCTGTGATGTCTATTGATGCCCATCCCCCCCCCCCCCCCCCCCCGTTGGTTTCACCTTCGTCTCCAGTTCTAATCCCCCCCCTTCTATGTTCAATGGACGTCTAAAAATACCACTCCCTCTCTCCTTCACCCCCAGTGTTCAGTGACCCTTAGTGCTGCACAGTGGTTTGAAAGGGAGACACGGGGGCCCTCAGTGACTCCTTTAGAACCACCAGGCTCCCCCAAAAGAAGCAATTGACCCACACCTCTCCTATCAACCAACACCCTCACAACACCCCTCTATCCCCAACCTCCTCCCACCTCTACACCGATGCTTCCAGCACCCAGTGTGAACTGGTCCCCCCCCCCCCCCATGCATGCCAGTTGTTATGTGGTGTCACCCTAAAAAAGAGAAGAGGGCTGAGGGCGCGCTAGAAGGAGGCCAGTCTTATAACATTTGATGCTGTCTCTGGCTGTTTTCTAAACTAGGTGTCAATTCACAACAGGCTTCATACGTACCAGCTCAGCCGCAGCGGGAGCTTGCCTCGGAGCCCCGAGAGTGTTGGAACCCTTCTTAACCACCGGGGGGAGCTCTTCCAGCAGCCTCAGCTTCAGTCGGCCGCCGGCACCCCCCTCCACCACCTGCAGCAGCTCCAGCCAATCAGCATGGGCGACCTTCGGCCCGACACGCTCATCCAGTGCCAGCAGATTGTCAAGGTGATCGTCCTGGACAACAGCGGCCATGGCCGCGTGGAGGCCTTCCTGAGCCACACCCCCACCCACGCGCATCATCATCACCATGCCCACCACCAACAGGTCGTCCGATCGGTCGCCTCCACTCCTCTTAGGTCGCCAGAGAGCAAGGACGGTCACCAGCCCCCCTTGCCCCCTCCTCCTCCCCCCTACAACCACCCCCACCAGTACATCCCCCCGGTGGACCCCCGCCTCAGCCTCCAGAGGACCCCCAGTGGCTCGCGAAGCCTGCTGTAAATAAGAGACCAATGAACTATTGACCCCCCCCCACCCACCTGACCTCACCCCTCACTCCCAACCTCAGCCCAACGTCCACCCACCGCGACCACGTCACTAACATAACATATGTACATGTTATACATACAGAGACAGAGCTATAAAAAAATAAATAAAAACACATCTATATGCATATATTTAAGGAAATAACGACAAAAGATGAATCGAGGTAAAGATTTAAAAAGAGATGACGATGTGGAGTAACGTCACAAGAATAATCCAAGTGAAAAAGAAGACGAATTTTACTTGATTCCATGTGTATTTTGAAATATTATGTAGTTTTAACAAATTTCTATAACAGTTTTGTCCGTTTTAACTCTTTAAATCTAGATAATATCATTGGTTTCTTTAGTTTTCTGGATGGATCTTTAGTAGTTAACAAGGAAGGACCAACTACATTCAGATGGATTCCACAGACTATGTGACTGTCTTGGAGACTCACGCCAAGATTTAACTTAATCTAAGAACGACTTTTGTTCACTTTTACCATTCATATCCTAACCTCATCTCTACTATGTGTGTGTGCATTTGATTGACAATGACTGAACAATATGTGTGCCGAAATAACGGAAATCTACACCAAACGGACTACTCTGTACCCGGCTAGAAGAAAACTAGAAGAGCTCAGAATTGCTGTCTCTTCCACTCTCACCTCGAGGAGAAGCCTACATAGAAAAAGAATTACAGCTAGCGATATTTCAGCGCAACCTGTCTCCTTGTTTGCAATGTGGTTGATTTATTCATTGAGACGTGAGACTTCTCTCTCTCTCTCTCTCTGTCTCTCCCCTTCTCAGATCCCCCGTTCAGTTACTGTAGCTAAGGATGATGGGATATGAAGGCAAGGCAACCAATCAGAAGGCTTACTGCCAAACCAAAAGCCAATAACAGCCCAGGAAATAAGCTCCTTTATTTGCTGTTGACATTGTTATATTCAGCTCAGGAATTCTTGACGTAAGTGTTCTGGAATGGTTTAAATTGCACATTTATTCTATGCTGTTATGTTAAGAGTATAACTAGAACCAGGAATAACTCCAGGCCCTAATCATAGCCAATAAGACTGGTATTTCCCACTATTTGCCCTTTGCCCGTCTGCAGATCTGTCTGCCGATACAATCCAACCAATGTGATTTCCCAGTGTATTTTTGGAGTGCAACACACTCACTGTGTTAAACATAGGCACTGGATAAACGTGACACTTGTAATTTCTCATTGCTGCTTCTTCTCTGTGTCCCAGATAGCCTTTTGATTTGACAGCACTCAAATGTTTTGTCTGTTATTTGCCATCTGTATTGAAGGGGACAAAAATAATCTTAATCTTTCGCTTTTCACTCAGCTTAGTTTGTTAAATATCACATTGGGGTGTCGGAGAGGACGACTGAGTTATCTCCATCCATGTAAATGCTAAGGTCAACAAAATGTAATTTATCTGAAATAGTTCATCTACTGCTCTGGTCTGAATATGCCCATGTTTAAAACATGAGCTCCATCAGGTGGTGTGGAATATGTATTCGGCTGGCCCTCCTGGCCTCCTCTCATCCGGCCCTGCCGTTAGTTCAGATAATTACCTACCTGCTGTGTGGAGGTCTCGATCTCATCTCCAATCTCAGTCTACTTCATCTGTGAGAAGCGAGCCTCTGGAAAAACAATCTATTGCACCACGCTGACTGTGGTGTGTGTGTGTGTGTGTGTGTGTGTGTGTGGAGATTGTCCCATGCCCACAGCAGCATCGTAACTCATGCTCGCCAAACCAAGAGGAGATCTCACACTCTCTCCCTTTTTGTCTCTTTATTTAATGTGTCAGTTTCAATCAACAAAAAGGCTCTGTCATATTAACTGTTGAATGGTGTATAAAACAGGGTTACATATTTCAAATAATTCACTGTGTGTGCGTCCCAAATAGCGTCCTGTTCCCTACATAGTGCACTACTTTCGACCAGGGCCCTGGTCAAAATTAGTGCACTATAAATAGAATAGGGTGCAATTTGGGACACACATGTATGTCTCTTTAGGGTTTAACAGCCTATGGCAAACCAGAGAGCTTTGTCTGTATCCATGTCACACTCTATCTGTTTTCTGTTCCTTTCGTCGTTGTCAATTCAACATGTGGAGCGAATGTGATTCTTCAACCAGGCATAACGTTGGTTTTGTATGTATAGGAGGCCTATTGATACTGTGATACATGCTTTCCCTTCAAAGTCAAGTTTGTTGTGCATGACGGAAGTTGACAGAGTGCAGCATTGCGTTGGATAAAGATGTCATTGTTCTGTCTGTCCGTTCAACCACAATGCACCAGAATGTGAGACGCCTCTCATTGTCTTCGTGGGCAAAAATGTGACTGTCTCCCACGAATGGAGTCTCAAGCAGAAAAAATTAGGTTTAGTGGAATTGATTGAATGCTATTGTAAGATGCATTGAAATTGAGTGCTACTGTAAGTTAATTCAAATAACTAACCTTTTTCTTTGGATATAGATGAAAGGGCTCTGTGATGCTAAAAATGCACTGCTCTCGATTTGGGTAATGCGTGGAACACTTCTCTTCTAGGGGGTTTCTGTCACCTATGTTTATCTGTTGTCACACAATGAGGAAGGGGACGTTTTAGGAGGACAGACTTTTTGAATTTGGGCATAGGTTTAACCATCACCTCCCTCGGTTTGGCTCTGAGTCCCCCTTTACCTGTCTTCTGTTCTGCAGTATATCAACATGCTATTAAAGATGGTTTCAGTCTATTCACCATACTGGATGTCTCCTGTTCTTCTCCTCTGTTGCGCTGTATGACTGTGTTTAGTACACACGACTTTCTAATTACACTGTATCAGAATCCGAATCACCTTCATTCTCCATGTACATTTACACATACCCAGAACACAATTGGCCTCCGTGAGAAGGTGCAGCCAGCAATAGACAATATCCAAACAGAATACAGACTTAATTCCACATTGACATCATACAGAATATTCAATATCGGATCAGTAAACCTAAAACTCTGGAGTAGAGGCTGATTACAGTGGGAATATACAATTTACAGAGGGGCTATATCTATATGACTTGCCTAATGAATATATACAGGGCAATTACAGTGTTGTGTGGAGGTGTACATAGTTCAATTGCATTATAGTGCTGATTAGTATTTTGAGGTCAGTGATAACAAAGTGCAGTAATCGGCCCAATGCAAAGTCACTTAATCACTCAGAGCCCGACGGCCTGTTGGTGAGGACCATCGCACAGGAACAGAAGAGGTGAGGATGATGGATGTGTAGGACCGAACCAGAATTGCCAGAGATAGTTTGAGTTTCCTCAGCTGACGCTGTATGTGAGTAGGTACAGTGCCTTCGGAAAGTATTCATGACTTGTTCTAAAATTGATTCAATTGTTTTTTTCCCTCATCTATCTACACACAATACATAAATTAGCAAACATAAATGTTTGCTAATATTTAAAAAAATATATACTAATCAAATATCACAACTGCATAAGTATTCAGACCCTCTACTCAGTACTTATTTGAAGCACCTTTGGCAGCGATTACAGCCTCGATTCTTCTAAGGTATGACACTACAAGCTTGGCAATTCTGTGTTTGGGGAGTTTCTCCCATTCCTCTCTGCAAATCCTCTCAAGATCTGTCAGGTTGGGTGGGGAGCGTCCCTGCACAGCTATTTTCAGGGCTCTCCAGAGATGTTCGATCGGGTTCAAGTCTGGGCTCTGGCTGGGCCACTCAAGGACATTCAGAGTCTTGCCCCGAAGCCACTATTGCACTTGGCTGTGTGCTTAGGGTCGTTGTCCTGTTAGAAGATGAACCTTCGCCCCAGTCTGAGGTCCTGAGCTCTCTGGAGCAGATTTTCATCAAGGATCTCTCTGTACTTTGCTATGTTCATCTTTGCCTCGATCCTGACTAGTCTCCCAGTCCCTGCTGCTGAAAAACATACCCACAGCATGAATACTGCCACCACCATGCTTCACCGTAGAGATGGTGCCAGGTTTCCTCCAGACGTGACGCTTGGCATTCAGGCCAAAGAGTTGAGTCTTGGTTTCATCAGACCAGATAATCTTGTTTCTCATGGTCTGAGAGTCTTTAGGTATTTTGGCAAACTCCAAGCGGGCTGTCATGTGCCTTTTACTGAGGAGTGGCTTATGTCTGGCCACTCTACCATAAAGGCCTTTTTGGTGTCCTTCCCCAGATCTGTGCCTCGACACAATCCTGTCTTAGAGCTGTACGGACAATTCCTTCGACCTCATGGCTTGGTTTTTACTCTGACATGCACTATCAACTGTGGGACCTTATATAGACAGGTTTTTGCCTTTCCAAATCATGTCCAATCAATTGAATTTACCACAGGTGGACTCCAATCAAGTTGTAGAAACATCTCAATGATGATCAATGGAAACAGGATGCACCTGAGCTCAATTATAGCAAAGGGTCTGAATACTTATGTAAATAAGGTATTTCTGTTTATAATTTTTAATACTTTTGCAAAAATATCTAAAAACCTGTTTTCGCCTTGTCATTATGGGGTATTATGTGTAGATTGCTGGTTTTAAAAGTCAACGTCTGAATTCTTTCCGAATGCACTGTATACTACACACAACGTTCTATAAGTAACCGAAAGGTCGCTGGTTCGATTACCCGAGCCGACAAGGTGAAAAACCTGTCGATGAGTCCTTGAGCAAGACACTTAACCCTAATTTGCTCAAAGACCGCCGTACTACTATGGCTGACCCTGTAGGTAGGCCGTCATTGGAAATAATAATTTGTTCTTAAGTGACTTGCCTAGTTAAATAAAGGTTAAATAAAAAATACAAGTATGTGAGTGACTATAATACACAACATGTTCTAGTACTGTAAAATACACCTCCAGTTCACTAGTTGAGGCTGAGGGGTTTTCCTGACAACATGACCTGACGAGAAAACCTTTGTACCCTATAACTATTGTAGTCTATAACTAGTGCCAATGCCCACTGGGCACACACTAGTTGAATCAACATTGTTTCAATGTCATTTTAATGAAATTACACTGAACCAACGTGGAATAAACGTTGAATTGACGTTTGCGCCCAGTGGGTAGTTTATTCTGGTCAGGTTAAGTGAGCCTACTCATTGTTACTAATGAGTGACTTCTCCCACTGCGTCCCTTGGTTTTTGTGTCCCATGTTGTAGCAGTACTAGGAAGGAAATATCAGAGCTCTCTGCAGAATTTTTGGCTGTTGTGGCTGCCTGACTAATATGCTAGTCGTGTAAAAATACTAAATGGCTCTCACAACGCAACAGATAAACAGAGGACAGATAAACAACGCTCTCCTCTAAGTGCATGTCTGTTCCATTTGTAGAGATTATTCAAGTTCAAGTGTATTGACCTTTTTGTATTGTGAGAGACGGTATACAGCAGGCCTATCTGTGTAAAGGGAGGCTAGTATAAAAGAGTTGACACTAGATTACATGTATTTTTGTGCTTTTCTTTGCTTTTATTGAATTGAAAGAAACAGAGCAATACCCAACCAAATCCCTTCAATGACAAAAAAATGTTTTAACTCATGGCTTGTACCTTTATATATGGTTTCTTCATACAGTACATTCTTGTTTCATTTCATACACTATAACACAATTTGGACAGAATAATATTTACAGTTCAACACTATTGAAAACAAACATACAGTATCTTAATGTAAGGGCCAGGTATAAACATTTAAGAAATGTTAATATATTGTACAAACCGTTATTTAAAACAGGTTTTTAGACATTTTAGCAAATATATTGAAAATAAAAACAGAAATACCTTATTTACATAAGTTTTCAGACCCTTTGCTATGAGACTCGAAATTGAGCTCAAGTGCATCCTGTTTCCATTGATCATCCTTGAGATGTTTCTACAACTGGATTGGAGTCCACCTGTGGTAAATTCCATTGGTCATGATTTGGAAAGGCACACACCTGTCTATATAAGGTCCCGCGGTTGAAAGTGCATATCAGAGCAAAAACCAAGTAATGAGGTTGAAGTTATTGTCCGTAAAGCTCTGAGACACGATTGTGTCGAGGCACAGATCTGGGGAAGGGTACCAAAACATTTCTGCAGCATTGAAGGTCACCGAGAACACAGTGGCCTCCATAATTCTTAAACTAAGTTCAAGACTCTTCCTAGAGATGGCCGCTTGGCCAAAATGAGCAATTGGGGGAGAAGGGCCTTGGTCAGGGAGGTGACCAAGAATTGTGTCTAAATTAATGATGGGGGAACATTTTTTTTTTTTAGAATAAGGCTGTCACGTAACAAAATGTGGAAAAAGTGAAGGGGTCTGAATTCTTTCCGAATGCACTGTACATATGGCCAGGGCATCTCCCATGATGCCTCTTTCTGTCTGAATACTGGGATGTATTTATTAGAGCAAGACCGTAGCAAACCGTTGCAAAACGTTTCACAACGGAAATTGTTTACTCCTAATGGAAATGGTAGGTCCTCCCTGTTTCATTCTGTTGGCTTCCTTTTTGGTTCGTTTGGTTTCTAGTGAATACACCCCTGTGTTGACTAGGTGTACGGTGCAGTCGGGAATTCTGGGTGGAAGTTGCCGGTTTACCCTCACAAAAATCCTAACCTTAATCATTAGGAGGGAAACACTAAACTGACCTTAGATCAGTGTCCAGGGGTCAACTCTATGCTATTCCCAGTTAGACGGCGGATTCACCCACACTTCCTGTTTGTGAATTCTGTTTTGTGATGGCAGCATGTTCCCAAGGTGCGCTGGTGGTCATCTTGTGCCAACGCTGTTCAGGACAGACAGGGAACCAGCAATTAGGGATACTTTAAACGACAGTTCAAAGGTGAATTATCATAATACTGTACATTCAACCAGACCTGGATTCAAATAGCCTTGAAATCTTTAAAATATGTTGAGGGTTTGTTTGAGTAGTGTGAGAGAGAGATTGGACAGAGAGAGAGTGAGAGAGAGAGAGAGAGAGAGAGAGAGGGGGGGGGGGGGACAGAGAGCAAGAGAGAGGGGACAGGGTAAGAGAGAGAGCAAAAGAGGGGGGGAGAGGCAGAGATAGAGAGAGTGGGGACACAGAGAGAGAGGGGGGACAGAAAGAGAGAGAGGAAGAGAGAAAGGGGAAGAGCGGGGACAGAGAGAGAGTGGGGGACAGAGAGAGCGAGAGAGGTAGGGGTGGGACAGAGAGAGAAGCAATATGGTGCAAGCATCTACCTATCCAGACCCTACAGGGGGGAAAGATATGGAGCGATATGGGATCTTCTGGTTGACTGTGTACCTGCTTGATGCCGCCCTTGGAGGTGCAGAACATGTAGATGACATAGCCCGGCACCAGAACCATGGATGACAGAGACATGATCCAGCCAATCCCCTGCCCCCATGCCGGGTACACGTACTTCCCCAAGGTCAGGGGGGTCATCTCAATGGCACTGAAGGTAAACACTCCCTGCACACACAGAAAAATGTACCTCACATTAAAATAGGTGATGCTCCATGCCGACTACATCGCAGATGTATAGCAGATCTCCCAACGACGTCCGGACAGATAAGACAGATAGGACCAGCTGATCTGGCCGGCTGGCCAGAATAAGTTTGGCCGGCTGGCCAGATAGGCCAAGTCAGCCAGACTGGACAAGTCGACCAGATAGGATAAGTTTGGCAGGCCGGACAGATATGACAAGTCGACCAGTTAGGTCAAGCCGACCAGATAGGACAAGTCGGATGGCCAGCCAGAGAGGATAAGTTTGGCCTGCCGGTCACATAGGACAAGTACGCTAGATAGGAAAAAAACAGCCCGGACAGTTAGGATAAGTTTAGCAGGCCAGTCAGATAGGACAAGCTCGGCCAGCCGGCCAGATTGTATAAGTTCAGCAAGCCGGCCAGATAGGATAAGTTCGGCAAGCCGGCCAGATAAGATAAGTTTAGCCAAATAGGCTAAGTTGGGCCAGTTAGTGCGTGATTAACTGAGTAGGGTGAGTGGTACTCCATCACACAGCCAGAATAGCTATAGCAGCCCATAGATATGTCTAGAACATTGATCTTCCCATATTGATGCAGCCCTATGGGCCACTGTGAAACATAAAGCACTAAATTTGTTTTCTCAGGACTAACTCCTTCAGCAGATTTCACAATGTCACAGATGTCTCAAGTTTTAAGGGAGCGTGCAATTGGCATGCTGGCTGCAGGAATGTCCATCAGAGCTGTTGCCAGAGAATTGAATGGTAATTTCTCTAACAACGTCGTTGTAGAGAATTTTGCAGTGTGTCCAACCGTCCTCACAACCGCAAACCACGTGTATGGCGTCGTGTGGACAAGCGGTTTGCTGAAGTCAACGTTGTGAACAGAGTGCCCCATGGTGGCGGTGGGGTCATGGTATGGGCAGGCATAAGCTACGGACAACAAACAATTGCATTTTGTCTATCATGTTTCAGCATGATATTGCACGGCCCCGTGTCGCAAGAACCTGTACACATAAATATAGACATAATGCCCTATAATGGGATGCCATTTGGGACGCAACCAGTGTTTCTGAAATACAGGGTTAGGTATGATTTCAATGACAACCAATGAGAAGCCTGAATGGAAATAGAAGTTACCAGGCAGATTGCCGGAGTGAAGAACTTCCAGCAGAGCTTCCACCAGCCACAGGGCCGATAGCCGATCATCTCTTCAATGTCCCCGTAGAACTTATCAGCTCCTGAGAGAGAGAGAGAGAGAGAGAGAGAGAGAGAGAGAGAGAGAGAGAGAGAGAGAGAGAGAGAGAGAGAGAGAGAGAGAGAGAGAGAGAGAGAGAGAGAGAGAGATGATTTATAGGTTATATATCAAGACAGCCCAAAAGTTATTTGTAGGCTATATCCCAAGTGGGACTGTTGATGTGATTTCGGGTTAGCTAGGCAGTTAAACTGCATTGACTTTATAATGCCAGCTGTTGTTGACTGTCTCCGTGAAGTGAAAACTTGGATGAGCAATAACGTTTTAAAGTAAATTACGATCCACTCCAACTCCACAGTCAGGACCCTACGTTTGCAATCTGTCATTTGAACCCCACATCTAGAACATCACGAAGTCAGCCTTCTTCCACCTGAAAAACACCTGATGACTCAGACCCTCTCTCACTGACCCCACTGCTGAAACCCTCATTCACTCCTTTGTTTTATCACGCCTGGAGTACTGCAACGCCATTGCGTTGCAGTACTCCCCCCCAAAACTCTGGACTTCAACATATTAGAAATTCAAGTCCTCACACACCAGACCTTGGGGATCACATCACTCCCACCCTCATTAAACTCCACTGGCACCCAGTTCAATACAGGATCATATTCAAATTGCTCATGCTCACCTACAAAGCAGTCATGCGCCTTCATACCTTACTGACCTCCTGCATTCTTACACTCCCACCTGTTCACTGCGCTCCTCTGACACTAGCCTCCTCACCATCCCTTGCACCAGACTCCGCTCCATGGGAGACCTGTTTTTTAGCAGTGTAGCTCCCCAACTCTTGAACTCCCTCCCTGTCCATGTCAGAACCTCACAATGCATACACACATTCTACACTAAAGACAAACCTCTTCACACAGGCTTACCCGGATTCTCTGTAGTTTTAGCTTTTAACATCTGTCTAGTTCACTTCCATAGTCAGTCTGTCACCATGTTTAGTGTTCTCCCTGGCCAGTCTGTCATAATGTTTAGGGTTCTCCAAGGTCAGTCTGTCATCATGTTTAGTGTTCTCCATGGTTAGTCTGTTCTTATGTTTAGTGTTCTCCATGTTCAGTCTGTTCTTATGTTTAGTGTTCCCCATGTTCAGTCTGTTCTTATGTTTAGTGTTCCCCATGTTCAGTCTGTTCTTATGTTTAGTGTTCTCCATGGTTAGTCTGTTCTTATGTTCAGTGTTCTCCATGGTCAGTCTGTCATCATGTTTAGTGTTCTCCATGGTTAGTCTGTTCTTATGTTCAGTGTTCTCCATTATCAGTCTGTCATCGTGTTTAGTGTTCTCCAAGGTTAGTCTGTTCTTATGTTTAGTGTTCTCCATGGTTAGTCTGTTCTTATGTTCAGTGTTCTCCATGGTCAGTCTGTCATCATGTTTAGGGTCCTCCATGGTCAGTCTGTCATCGTGTTTAGTGTTCTACATGGTTAGTCTGTTCTTATGTATAGTGTTCTCCATGGTCAGTCTGTCATCATGTTTAGTGTTCTCCATGGTCAGTCTGTTCTTATGTATAGTGTTCTCCATGGTCAGTCTGTCATCATGTTTAGTGTTCTCCATGGTCAGTCTGTTCTTATGTATAGTGTTCTCCATGGTCAGTCTGTCATCATGTTTAGTGTTCTCCATGGTCAGTCTGTCATCGTGTTTAGTGTTCTCCATGGTCAGTCTGTCATAATGTTTAGTGTTCTCTGTGGTCAGTCTGTTCTTATGTTGAGTCTTCTCCATGGTCAGTCTGTTCTTATGTTGAGTCTTCTCCATGGTCAGTCTGTCATATTGTTTAGTGTTCTCAATGGTCAGTCTGTCATAATGTTTAGTGTTCTCTGTGGTTAGTCTGTTCTTATGTTTAGTGTTCTCCATGGTCAGCCTGTATGTAAAGAGACTGTATTATTATTATGATCATTATTAACTGTAGCTGTACACATGGATGTTTAAACGGGATGTATGCTTGTAGAAAACAAAGAAAAGGGAACACGATCACAGATCCTATATTTTTCAAATTGTGTAGAAGATGACTGTCCTACCATAGAACCAGGAAATGGAGACGGTTTCGAAGAAGACTAGGAAGAGGAGACACATCCCGCTGGCAGAGTAGTAATCAAACAGCTTGAAGACGTACAGACCACCCTGGTGAAGCATCACAGCCGTAGAGGATTGTTAAAAGTCTAAACACACACACACAGGCACTCCCTCATACATTCACAAATATACACTCAAGGATGCATAAACACACACACACACACACACACACACACACACACACACACACACACACACACCAATTTTCACATTCACTCACACATAACGCTAACGCTCACGCTAACCCTGAACATACAGTACATCCACAAACACAATCCACACACACACACACATATTCACACACACACACACACACTGTGTTACTTGTGTGATGTTGGAGAAGCCGATGAGGAAGGAGATGAGACAGACGCCGAGGATGAAGACCTTCTTCCTCTTTCTCAGCACCATGGGGAACTCATCCATCAGAGCTGTGACGAAGCCCTCCACAGTACAGAACTATAGGCAGAGCACACAGGTTAACACACAGACACAAACACACACACACGTTGGTTCACTCAGGTCTTGCACCAGAGACCTCTAACAGGCTAGATACTGTAGCTTCTGTAGGGCCATTCCATTTGAAAATGTAACATCTACTCAGTAGCAACAATCCACTATCAACATATCCACCTACCGTTCTGTTATACTTATACTTTGTTCTGTGTAATGAATTGTAATGGTGGCTTGCCTGTTGTCCGTCTGGTTCTCACCACTAACACCTCTCTTCCCTTGGTAGTTATCTGGGTGTCACGTGACTCTAGGTGGGATCCTCACCTGGCTGTCCAGCCCCAGCATCATCAGCATGGAGAAGAACAGGATGGCCCACAGGGAGGACATGGGGAGCTGAGTCACGGCCTGGGGGTAGGCCAAGAACGCCAAGCCTGGGCCTACAGTTACACACCACCCCAAAGACAGTCAGGGACTTTTTCAGACCCTCGGGCACAAGGTGAGTGGAGTCTGTGGCCAATCAGTGGCATCAATCAATCACTTACTTTTACTGTATCAAGAAGAAGATAAGCTAGATTGACACTATAGGACACGTGTCAAACTGATTCCACGGAGGGTTTTCGGGTTTTCGCACCTCCCTTGTACTTGATTGATTAATTAAGGTCACTAATTAGTAAATACCTCCCCTTACCTTGTTGTCTAGGTCCGCAGACCCTCGGACCTCCATGGAATGAGTTTGACCCCCCGATGTAGAGTCTGAACATACTCTACATTATATTTTGACATTGTCCTTTCCAGCACTGTTCCAGCAACTATGGTGGCTGCGTAATTAGACCAGGGCAGTGAATGCTGCAGTAGGGTGAGCTAACTGTACTGTACCTGAGGCAGCTAGCTCCTGGACAGGCTTCTTGGTGATGTACGACATGAAGCCCACAATGGAGAAGATGACGAAGCCCGCAAACATGCTGGTGAAGGAGTTTATACAGCAAACGATGAGGGAGTCCCTGACAGGATGGAAAAACACAACCCACGTTTGGTATTGGTAAGGAGACAGGACACCATAATGGAACGTCACGGAGTAAAGGAACAAGAAAAGGACAGAACAAATCAAAGCAAATGTAGGAAAGATGGAGTGGAACCCAGAAGTATAGAATCAAAGCAAATAGAATGGTTCCATCATCTAGGTTTTTAACATGTAACAGAGGTGGTTTGATGAGCCTAACCCGAAGATGTGTGTTAGCTCCCTGAGATAATGCATAGGCTTTAGCTCAGAGGGTTAACAGTCTTGATGTACACATGTACACAGGTTTGAAACCAGTGGGTCACTAACAGGGGCATTAGGCATAAAGGCTGCCGGGGTTAATTACCTGTACACATCGTTGTTGAAGGAGTTGTAACTTCCCAAGGCGATGAGCGAACCCAGACCCAGTCCATAGGAGAAGAAGATCTGAGTGGCAGCGTCCAGCCACACCTGGGTGAGTAGTCAGACACACACACACACACACACACACACACACACACACACACACACGCACGCACACACACACACACACACACACACAAATATTTCAAGGACAGTTTTCACAGTTCAAGACATTATACATATCATATTTTTCCTGTTGACATTTCAGTGTGTGCATGGACATGTCTGTGAGTGTGTGACCCTTAGGGGCTACCGTACCTCAGACTTGAGGAGTTTGTTGAAGTCGGGGGTGATGTAGAAGAGGATGCCCTCCTTGGCCCCGGGGAGAGTGACCCCACGGAAAAACAGGATAAACAGCATGAAGTAAGGGTACGTGGCAGAGAAATAGACCACCTGAAGAACAGATAGGGGACAGAGAAATAGACCACCTGAATAACAGATAGGGGACAGAGAAATAGACCACCTGAATAACAGATAGGGGACAGAGAAATAGACCACCTGAATAACAGATAGGGGACAGAGAAATAGACCACCTGAATAACAGATAGGGGACAGAGAAATAGACCACCTGAATAACAGATAGGGTACAGAGAAATAGACCACCTGAAGAACAGATAGGGTACAGAGAAATAGACCACCTGAAGAACAGATAGGGGACAGATAAATAGACCACCTGAATAACAGATAGGGGACAGATAAATAGACCACCTGAATAACAGATAGGGGACAGAGAAATAGACCACCTGAATGGTGCATTGGTGAGGAGTGACAATGTGTGTAGTTGACTAACTAAAACCCCCAATTGAGGGTGAACTTCCAGCCTCAATGGTACATGAGCAGACTGTAACATTCACCACTAGGGACTGAAACATTTTAATTCCTGCTCGCCTGCCTCGCCTGCTTTGCACTTTGTCAAATAATGATTGTGTTTAATTGGTACGTTCCATCAAGGCCAGGGTGAATTAATTTTCTGCTTTGTGCGGTTCACATTCAATTCCAATGACCCTCGGAGCAGAATGTGTAGATGTGTTTTTTCTGCTCATACATTTATATTCTTAAAAAGTGAGCATTAATTGAACACTCCCTAACTCGACAACGTCGTTAATGTATTTTTTTTGTCAGGTTACCATCATGGAAGGTGGCTGTGGCCTTCTGCATATATCAGGGTTGAACTATAGTATACAATTGATGCTGAAATGTATTTAGCGAGAGACACCCAGACATGAGGAGACAGACAGAGAGAGAGAGAGATGAGACACCCAGACATGAGGAGACAGAGAGAGAGAGAGAGAGAGAGATGAGACACCCAGACATGAGGAGACAGACAGAGAGAGAGAGAGAGATGAGACACCCAGACATGAGGAGACAGACAGAGAGAGAGAGAGATGAGACACCCAGACATGAGGAGACAGACAGAGAGAGAGAGAGATGAGACACCCAGACATGAGGAGACAGACAGAGAGAGAGAGAGATGAGACACCCAGACATGAGGAGACAGACAGAGAGAGAGAGAGATGAGACACCCAGACATGAGGAGACAGACAGAGAGAGAGAGAGATGAGACACCCAGACATGAGGAGACAGACAGAGAGAGAGAGAGATGAGACACCCAGACATGAGGAGACAGACAGAGAGAGAGAGAGATGAGACACCCAGACATGAGGAGACAGACAGAGAGAGAGAGATGAGACACCCAGACATAAGGAAACAGAGAGAGAGATAGATGAGACACCCAGACATAAGGAAACAGAGAGAGAGAGAGATGAGACACCCAGACATAAGGAAACAGAGAGAGAGAGAGAGATGAGAGAGATGAGACACCCAGACATAAGGAAACAGAGAGAGAGAGAGATGAGACAACCAGACATAAGGAAACAGAGAGAGAGAGAGAGAGAGAGAGATGAGAGAGATGAGACACCCAGACATATGGAGACAGAAAGAGAGGAACCGAGAAGAAAGCACCAAGACAGAAAAAGAGAGACTGAAAGAGAGAGAGACATGAAAGAAAAGAGAGAGGGAAAAAACAAAGATGTCTGACCTTCCCTGTCCACTCCACTCCTTTCCAGATAGAGAAGTAGACCAGGATCCAGGAGAGGGCCAGAGTTCCAGCCAGGGGCCAGCGTACCACACCAGGCTCCTCCAGACCACTGGACAACTGGTGCATGTTCCGCCTGGAGGGGACACCCACAGCGGTCAGTGCAGTCACACACACACCTGGGTCACACAGACACATGCAAACATACTTTCGGACAGGCTATACACACATGAACACGCACACATACAGACAGACAGGCCACACACGCAAACTAACAGTTATGCACACTCTCGGGTCACCCACATACACATCTAGTATACACACACATTATAATATACACACACATTTAATACACACACATTTAATACACACACATAGAGACACATATTTGACATCTTTTGCCTGATGCTTTTCACACGACTCAGTGATAAATTATAGTAGTTTAACACTAGACATCCCGGGCCTCGAGGGACCCCACTTCCAGCCAATGACGTCTTTTGGACGTCAACATTCTAACAGTATAATAAATAAATGTCATGTATGCTATAGGAAAAACAATCCTTTGGTTATATTGATGATGGTAACATTAGTATATTCATGTTTTTTTTCCAAAGAACATAATATCATTTTCATTCATTTATGTTACTGTAGGCTATATGTAAAAACTAAAAACCACTAAAAACACCACAATTCAATTCATTAAAGTATTTGACGTACTCCCAGAACTCAGTGACGGCACTGGTGAGGTTGGTGGTGTCTGTCAAACTGTAATTAGAGAAACATTTCTCTGTGTTCCAGGGGTTATCACAACCCTCCCATGGCAAATCCTAGAGACAGAGAGAAGGAGATGGAGAGACAGAGATGGATGGAGACAGAGGGAAGGAGATGGAGAGACAGAGATGGATGGAGACAGAGGGAAGGAGATGGAGAGACAGAGAGACAGAGAGACAGAGAGAGACAGACAGACAGACAGACAGACAGACAGACAGACAGACAGACAGACAGACAGACAGACAGACAGACAGACAGACAGACAGACAGACAGACAGACAGACAGACAGACAGACAGACAGACAGACAGACAGACAGACAGAGGATTAGAACAAAAAATGCATTAGCATTGTCCATTGCCTAAAGGAGAACATTGGAAAGCAGAGAGCTATTATCTCACACAGTAGGGTAGTAATCAATGATGTATGGTAGTAACCTCATCCCCAGGCTCAAAGCTGGCTGGTAAAGAAGGCTATTGTTTTATGATGGAGTGAGCAACTTGTGTCCCCTGTGTCCTGTCACCTTGTATCTAATTGCTGCACTATTGCTGCAAACAATCCTTTGGTTATATTTATGAAGGTCTTTAGGTAACATTAGTCATGTTTTTTTTTCAAATAACCTAATAGCATTTTAGTTAATTTATGTTACTGTAGGTTATATGTAAAAACCACTAAAAACACCAATCTCTCATGGGCAGACTACATATATCTGACCTAATTACGCAAGTTTTTAGTTCTAGAGTGGTGATGGAGAGTGTCTGTACAGATATAATAACTCTGTTACCGAGATTAAAGAACCTTTAATGGAGTCTCAGGTACTCTCTGGGCTTGGAACCATTTTATTTTCTTATGTGCTCTCTCAGGTCATCATCATATACAGTTGAAGTCGGAAGTTTACATACACTTAGGTTGAAGTCTTTAAAACATTTTTTTCAACCACTCCAGAGATTTCATGTTAACAATCTATAGTTTTGACGTGTCAGGCTCTGGCCATAGAGAAGCCTATATGCTTCTCTATGTAGCTATGGTCAGAGTCTGACAGTGTCTTTCTTTTCTGTTTCTGTGTTGGGTTTTGGGTTGGATCCCTAATTAGAGGCAGCTGCACCGCATTGTCTCTAATTAGGGATCATATATACAGTGGGGAGAACAAGTATTTGATACACTGCTGATTTTGCAGGTTTTCCCACTTACAAAGCATGTAGAAGTCTGTAATTTTTATCATAGGTACTCTTCAACTGTGAGTGACGGAATCCAGAAATCCAGAAAATCACATTGTATGATTTTTAAGTAATTAATTTGCATTTTATTGCATGACATAAGTATTTGATACATCAGAAAAGCAGAACTTAATATTTGGTACAGAAACCTTTGTTTGCAATTACAGAGATCATACGTTTCCTGTAGTTCTTGACCAGGTTTGCACACACTGCAGCAGGGATTTTGGCCCACTCCTCCATCCAGATCCTTCAGGTTTCGGGGCTGTCGCTGGGCAATACGGACTTTCAGCTCCCTCCAAAGATTTTCTATTGGGTTCAGGTCTGGAGACTGGCTAGGCCACTCCAGGACCTTGAGATGCTTCTTACGGAGCCACTCCTTAGTTGCCCTGGCTGTGTGTTTCGGGTCGTTGTCATGCTGGAAGACCCAGCCACGACCCATCTTCAATGCTCTTACTGAGGGAAGGAGGTTGTTGGCCAAGATCTCGCAATACATGGCCCCATCCATCCTCCCCTCAATACGGTGCAGTCGTCCTGTCCCCTTTGCAGAAAAGCATCCCCAAAGAATGATGTTTCCACCTCCATGCTTCCATGTTCTTGGGGTTGTACTCATCCTTCTTCTTCCTCCAAACACGGCGAGTGGAGTTTAGACCAAAAAGCTCTATTTTTGTCTCATCAGACCACATGACCTTCTCCCATTCCTCCTCTGGATCATCCAGATGGTCATTGGCAAACTTCAGACGGGCCTGGACATGCGCTGGCTTGAGCAGGGGGACCTTGCGTGCGCTGCAGGATTTTAATCCATGACGGCGTAGTGTGTTACTAATGGTTTTCTTTGAGACTGTGGTCCCAGCTCTCTTCAGGTCATTGACCAGGTCCTGCCGTGTAGTTCTGGGCTGATCCCTCACCTTCCTCATGATCATTGATGCCCCACGAGGGGAGATCTTGCATGGTGCCCCAGACCGAGGGAGATTGACTGTCATCTTGAACTTCTTCCATTTTCTAATAATTGTGCCAACAGTTGTTGCCTTCTCACCAAGCTGCTTGCCTATTGTCCTGTAGCCCATCCCAGCCTTGTGCAGGTCTACAACTTTATCCCTGATGTCCTTACACAGCTCTCTGTTCTTGGCCATTGTGGAGAGGTTGGAGTCTGTTTGATTGAGTGTGTGGACAGGTGTCTTTTATACAGGTAACGAGTTCAAACAGGTGCAGTTAATACAGGTAATGAGTGGAGAACAGGAGGGCTTCTTAAAGAAAAACTAACAGGTCTGTGAGAGCCGGAACTCTTACTGGTTGGTAGGTGATCAAATACTTATGTCATGCAATAAAATGCAAATTAATTATTTAAAAATCATACAATGTGATTTTCTGGATTTTTGTTATGATAAAAAAACCTATGATAAAAATTACAGACCTCTACATGCTTTGTAAGTAGGAAAACCTGCAAAATCGGCAGTGTATCAAATACTTGTTCTCCCCACTGTATGTTTGTCTGTCCTTCACTCTGGTGTGGGTCGTTGTCGATGTATTTCGCAGTCACGGGGAAAGTAAGTGTGCTTTTTTTACTTTCGTGTTTGTTTGATTGTGGTAGTTCGTTCATTGAACATTTATTATTACATAGTAAATAAAAATCAATGTCGAACTACTATCCCTGCACTGCATCTTGGTCTGTCTCTGCACCCGCTCGTGACAGCACAACACAAGTAATTCTTCCACAATTGTTTGCAGACAGATTATTTCACTTATAATTCACTATATCACAATTCCAGTGGGTCAGACGTTTACATACACTAAGTTGACTGTGCTTTAAACATCTTGGAAAATTCCATAACATGATGTCATGGCTTTAGAAGCTTCTGATAGGCTAATTGACATCATTTGACTCAATTAGAGGTGTACCTGTGAATGTATTTCAAGGCCTACCTTCAAACTCAGTGCATCTTTGCTCGATATCATGGGAAAATCAAAATAAATCAGCCAAGACCTCAGAAAAATAAGACCTCCACAAGTCTGGTTCATCCTTGGGAGCAATTTCCAAACACCTGAAGGTACCACGCTCATCTGTACAAACAATAGAACGCAAGTATAAACACCATGGGACCACGCAGCCGTCATACCTCTCAGGAAGAAGACGCGTTCTGTCTCCTAGAGATGAACGTACTTTGGTGCGAAAAGTGCAAATCAATCCCAGAACAACAGCAAAGGACCTTGTGAAGATGCTGGAGGAAACAGGTACAAAAGTATCTATATCCACAGTAAAACGAGTCCTATATCGACATAACCTGAAAGGCTGCTCGGCAAGGAAGAAGCCACTGCTCCAAAATCGCCATAAAAAAAGCCAGACTACGGTTTGCAACTGCACATGGGGACAAAGACCGTACTTTTGGAGAAATGTCCTCTGGTCTGATGAAACAAAAATAGAACTGTTTGGCCGTAATGACCATCATTATGTTTGGATAAAGAAGGGGACGCTTGCAAACCGAAGAACACCATCCCAACCGTGAAGCACGGGGTGGCAGCATCAGGTTGTGGGGGTGCTTTGCTGCAGGAAGGACTGGTGCACTTCACAAAATAGATGGCATCATGAGGAAGCAAAATTATGAGGATATATTGAAGCAACATCTCAAGACATCAGTCAGGAAGTTAAAGCTTGGTCGCAAATGGGTCTTCCAAAAGTACAATGACCCCCAAGCATACTTCCAAAGTTGTGGCAAAATGGCTTAAGGACAACAAAGTGTGGGCAGAACTGAAAAAGCGTGTGCGAGCAAGGAGGCCTACAAACCTGATTCAGTTACACCAGTTCTGTCAGAAAGAATGAGCCAAAATTCACCCAAATTATTGTGGGAAGCTTGTGGAAATATTGTGGGAAGCTACCCGAAACGTTTGACCCAAGTTAAAGAATTTATAGGCAATGCTACCAAATACTAATTGATTGTATGTACACTTCTGACCCACTGGGAATGTGATGAAAGAAATAAAAGCTGAAATAAATCATTCTCTCAATTATTATTCTGACATTTCACATTCTTAAAATAAAGTGGTGATCCTAACTGACCTAAAACAGGGAATGTTTACTAGGATTAAATGTCAGGAATTATGAAAAAGTGTTTCAATGTATTTGGCTAAGGTGTATGTAAACTTCCGACTTCAACTGTATGTATTGCTCCACCACTTCTGAGTAAAAGCTGTTAGTGTCTCAGATTGTCTGCTTCATTCTCCCCCTCCCCTCCCCTCCCCTCCCCTCCCCTCCCCTCCCCTCCCCTCCCCTCCCCTCCCCTCCCCTCCCCTCCCCTCTCTCTACCTCTCTATCTCTCTCTCTCTCTCTCTCTCTCTCTCTCTCTCCCCCCTCACACTCCTGGCCCATCTCTTTGTGCTCCTGTCTAGTGTAAGGAGAGTGGTGATGGAGAGTGTCTGTACAGATATAATAACTGTGTCTCAGGTCTTTGTGTGGAACAAAATGAACAGCCACAGGGAACCACAGAAGTGGGAACACTATTAAGTGAACTACTCAGCAACTCTATTGACTAAGTCTGACTAAGGCCTGCGTATTTCTTAGAGCATTTGTTCGTTTTGGCCTATAACCTATTCAACCCTCACTTATTTATTGTCTGGTCACATGGTTAAGCTATGAAGTCACAGCAAAGAATATCCTCATTGAAGGACAATAAACTATTATGTTTATTCACTGCTTATTCCATAGCCTGGTTCCAGATTTGTTTGTGCTTTCTGCTGAGTTGGCAAGACAGCACAAACCGATTTGGAACTAGGCTTTGACCATAGGAGTCAATGACTGTTGAAGTTGGCAAGACAGTACAAACAGATCTGGGACCGATATTTTCCTGCATTGTTGAGGAGAGTTAGCAAGCAAGCATTTCACTGTACCGTGTGCACGTGACCAATGTTGATTTGATTTGATTTGATTCGACTGGGCTACTGCTTTCTAGTGTGGTGATGTCACCTACCACTCTGAAGGAGTTAAAGAGGTAGTAGAGGGCCCAGGCGATTATGATAATGTAGTAGATGTTGAGCCAGAAGGAGAGCACCACTGAGGCCAGACCAACCCCTGTAGGGGAGGAAGAGGAAGAGGTCAGTATTAACAAACAATTAGTTAGCTAACTATTGCTAACTATTATTTGTCTTTGGGATATGTACGACAAAGATCGTACTTTTGGAGAAATGTCCTCTGGTCTGATGAAACAAAAATAGAACTGTTTGGCCGTAATGACCATCATTATGTTTGGGTAAAGAAGGGGACGCTTGCAAGCCGAAGAACACCATCCCAACCGTGAAGCACGGGGGTACTTTGCAGCAGGAGGGAACTATTGTTAACTATTATTTGTCTTTGGGATATGTTTATTTTTATCTATTCTGTTTTATGAACTACAATGAGCTTGACTCCACAATGGTTTTAAATGTGTTGCATTTTTTTGTATATGCGTTGTCTAATTAATGTAATCAAACAATCAACCACAATCAATCACCTATCAATATGTGGGGGATTTTCAACATATCTCACCTTTCATCATAGGCATTAGTTTGGTCCACACCCCCAGCCCCCCCACCGAGGTGAACTGGCCCAGTGAAGTCTCCAACAGGAACAGAGGTATGCCAGCAAACACCAGGGTGAGGAAGTACGGGATCAGGAAAGCCCCTGTCACATGACCAGAGCACAGTGGGACACAACAGGAAGTGTGTTTCACATTTACACCAAAGATATCCTATTTCATCTGTGTTTAGACTTTTACTTACAGTTTGCATCCCCATTCTCCATCCTTCACTCAAAGTGTGCACTTGTACCCTCACTATCATGGATTTTAAATGCATGGGATTAGTGTAACTATTGTCGGGAGACACAGGAGGCTGTTGAGGGGAGGACGGCTCATAATAATGGCCAGGAAGGAGATAATGGAAACCATGTGTTTGATGTATTTGATACCATTCCACGGATTCTGCTCCAGCTATTACCACAAGCCCGTCCTCCCCAATTAAGGTTACCACACTAAATGGCCAGTATTCAGTTTTAGATCGTGGATTTATGGATAGGTGATTTTAGAAGTGTCTAATTTGGACATACTAGCAGTCCCATCCCACTGAGGACAGACGTCAATTCATCGTCTATTCCACATTGGTTCAACGTTATTTCATTCAACCAGTGTGTGCCCAGATCCGTCTGTGCCCAGATCCGTTCAGTTTTGACGGTAAACTTGTCTGACAAATCATCCAGTGTACACAACCAAACACAATTTCTATATCAAGTGACAACTCCCTTCACAGGGAGACGCTGCTGTGCAAAACATGCACACTCCTGCAAGGGCTATATGGATAACCATATTGAATTCAATTCAAAACACTTGATTGATATCCAAAGGAGAAGTTGGATGTAGGACACAGACAGTAACATATGCATATGTTTACATATAGACCTGAGCCCAGATGGATGGTGGAACTAGTCAAATATATGACGTCTACAGAAACCAATAGAATCAATTGAATAAACTATGCATGAAAACAAGGGGACTCTGCAATACAACACATTATCAATATATTACATCAGCGTTTCCCAAACTCGTGCACGTTTAGATTTTTGCCCTAACACTACACAGCTGATTCGAATAATTAAAGATGTATGATTAGTTGATTATTTGAATCAGCTGCGTAGTGTTTTTTTTCAATATTAAAAACCTAAGCGTGCATCCCTTGGGGTCCCGAGAACTGAGTTTGGGAAACCAGTCCCTCTCAAGTGTAAAATGCAAAAAATAATACATGACATCAATAAAATCCCTCTGCAACTGATTGAATACCAGTCAGCAGTTCAGTATCTAAAGTTTTTGCTTCTAATCTTTGCTCACTTAACAATGTTATTGATAAACGTATTTATTTGACACCAGAAAGGTGCTGAATTTGAAACCTAGTTTAATTTAATAGAAAGGTGTTATTCGTTACACTATCAGGATATTTTACCTAAAAACACTGTTGATGTTATGTATCTAGTCCTCATGAAAAATATATTTGTAATTATTCGTTCACTAACACAGAAAGTGACCTCAATATTCCATAAGCATGATGCAGCATACTAGAACAGTGTACATTGTTGTAACGCCTGTGCCTCCGACGTGCCCCTCCCGCCCCAGCGCTCTGGCTCGCCGGTATACTAACCACCGGCATGAGTATAATGGCAGCCGCACTCACTCGCCCCTGATTCCACATGCACACACACGCACACACCTGCTTCCACCGCACCCCCAGAGTTTTTTTATATGTATATTTTTTTCCTTTTTCAAGTTTATTAGAGAGCGCGATGGGGGACCCAGCCCAGGTGACTGGCTGTCCGGGCTAGAGGATAGGTGCTGTGTCATGGAGGGGCAGATGGGAGAGCTCATGGAAGCGTTTCGGGAGCTCATGTCCCGCATGACACCACGATCAGGTGAAGAAGCCCAGATACAGCCAAGTGGTGCCACAGCTTCCTCTTTACCTGAGAGTGGGGCACCAAGCAGTGTTCCGGTTTGCGAGCTCCGGAAAGCCCTACCAGAGCGATATGATGGTAATCCGGAGGGTTGTCGTGGTTTCCTTCTCCAATGTGAGTTATATTTTGGGGATCAACTGGTCCCAGACAGGGAGAAGGTGGCCGCGATGATCTCGCTCCTAACCGGACTCGCCCTAGACTGGGTAGCGGCATTGTGGAGTAGCGGATCTGAGGAACTGAGATAATTTCCCAGGTACATCGCCCCGTTCCGAGCCGTGTACAATCTTCCGGCGGGGGGAGAGACGCGGGCGAGCAGCTTTTTGCACCTACAACAGGAGACAGGCACGGCCGCTGAGTATGCTTTGTCTTTCTGTAATGGGCCAGCTCTCCGAACTACGTTCTGTAGGGGTTTCCGGGTGGAGGTTCGGATGGAGCTGGCATGTGTCAGTGAAGCCATGTCGCTGGACGCATTCATCGCCCAGGCCATTGTCATCTACGGGCAGCTCCGAGACCGTGACCTTTTGGGCCGCCAAGCCTCTCTTCCTCTCCATAGGGAGGAGCCGGAGCAAGAGGCGATGGAGCTGGGACTCATGCGGCTCCCCGCAGAGGAGAGAGACCGCCGGAGTTGACAGGGTCTGTGCCTGTTCTGCGGGAAGAGTGGCCATCGTCGAAGGGACTGCCCCTCCGAGCTGGACCAGAGCAGAAAGGGGGTGAGTGCTCAGACTGCACGGACAGGCACAGTAGGTGCTTTGTGCGTCACTGACATCACTAGCCCTTTCTGTTGTGCTGTCTGGAGGTGCTCACGCTCATGTCTCTATAGCCCTGATCAATTCCGGGGCCGCGGGGAGTTTCATTGACCATGCCTTAGTATCCGCTCTCCGACTGCCGGTGCGCAGGCTGTGGTCCTCACTTCCGACCAGTGGGTACCGGGTCCGTTACCCACGTGACTCGACCACTCACCCTCACCATCAATGGCTGCCATCGGGAGAGACTGGAACTCATGGTCATAAACTCATCTATCCATCCAATCATCCAGCCTTCCCTGGCTCCAAAAGCACAACCCCAACATATCATGGAGCAAGAGGAAGATCCAGGACTGGTCACCCAGATGCCGGAGGACCTGCCTCAACATCACCTGCGGATCAACATCGGTGGAGAGCCCGGAGTGCGCCCTTCAGAGGAGTACTCTGATCTCGAGGAGGTTTTCTCCCGCAAGAAGGCAAAGTGTCTCCCTCCTCACAGGTCCTGGGACTGTGCCATTGACCTGTTACCCGGAGCTGCGTCCTCCGTAACAGGATCTACCCGCTCTCTGTGGCAATGGAGAAATACATCATGAAGTCGCTGGAGCAGGGATATATCTGCCGATCCACCTCGCTTGCTTCAGCAAGCTTTTTCTTCATCACGAAGATGGACATGGGGACTTAACAACGTGACGGTTAAGTTCCGGTATACGATGCCCCTCGTCCCACCGGCCATAGAGCAGCTCAGGGGGGCGCGGTACTTCACTAAGCTAGACCTCCGGAGTGCTTCTAACCTTATAAGCATTCGGGAAGGAGATGAGTGGAAGACCGCTTTCAGCATGACATCGGGCCACTACGAGTACCTGATAATGCCGTAAGGCTTAGCCAACGCGCCTGCGGTATTCCAGTCCAATAAGGCACTTCTGGGGTTTGTGATATATGACCAATATACCAATATACTAATGGTATATTGGCCATATACCACACCTCCTCTGGCCTTATTGCTTAATTATATCTAATACTATATTGAATTCAGCGAGCAAAGATTCAGTGAGGCCTGCGACCTTAACAGCAGAGCAAAGCTTGGGACCAGGCCTACGAAAACAGGTCAGTGCCATACAGCATTTGACACACAACCCACATAAAAGCAATGGACAGAGCTGCTAACTCCTTATGTTGGGAATTAAAAAGCTAGGCAGCCATCTTGGTGCAGTTTTGGCTTTCAACTGAACTGGTTACTTCATCAAGTCCACATGAATTAATGAGCCCTTATTATAATATCAGGGGTTCTCAACCTTTTCTCAATCACTGGGACTCTAGAAAATTCCAGGGCACTGAACACCCACAATATTAAATAGCATGTTTCTTCAAATAATTTTTTTTTTGCACAATGTGTTAGTTTATCAAACAGTGCTCTCCCATAAATTGTAATATGTTGTGCTTTATAGTAATGATTGTGTATTTTTCCTCCTGCCTCTTCAGGCACCCCTTGAATTCTCACTAATTCAACGCCTGTAACAATGATATCTCCCAGACGCCATATTGGCCTCACTCCCCTCACAGTTTATCTTACCTCCTCCATTCTTGCCGCACAGGTAAGGGAACCTCCAGACGTTCCCCAGGCCGATGGCGTAGCCCACGCATGACAACAGGAAGTCAAACTTGCCCTTCCAGGCGCCCCTGTCAGGGAGTACTTCTTCCTTCTCCTCGCCATCTGGGGGCGCCACCGTCTCCATGACCTCAAACGGGACTGCCTGTTTGACCTCTGTCGGGGAGTTGAGGTCCACGGTGCTCTTACACGTCTTTCCCATCGGGCTGGACCACGGTTCACTGGACCACGGTTCACTCAAGTCGGACCGCTGGTCCTCACAATCGTATACGGTCCACCACGTGCGGTCAAATTAAGCTTCAGCTAGTGTGTTTAGTCCTTTTGGTCCTTCACAGGAAGATGGAGACACTGAACAGATATATAGATACAGTAGAAATATAGATAGATCACATAGAACAGAGGTAAATGTGAGTTGTGGTGCATTCATGCAAACTCTGAACCCTCAATGACGACATACACTAATGTGTTTGTGTATGGGGGCATAATCAATTCAAAGATATTGAGTTTGGCCATTAGTGCCCCCTCGTATGTCTGTATGTGTAATGCACTATGTATGTAATGATTGTGACGTGCTGTATGCCTGTCTACAAAGACGCAAAAAATATTTTCCTAATGGATTCAATAAGTGCCTCTATACAGATGTACAGATGATTCTGGTGGACATATGAGAACATATGACATTAAGATTCTCCAGTACTTTTGTATACTTTTTAGCCAGTAGTAATTGCTAACTACATCACATACCTTATGTGCAGATATGCGTGCCACGTGATTGCTGTCTCTCTCTCTTTCTCAAGCTCTGCTGTGTGTGCATCTTGCTAGCTATCACTCAAATGGCGAAGGGTTGAAGCTGATTGGCTAGAACTCAAATTGCTAGGAAGCTGTCACACGTGGGGGAATATGTAGGGAAAATGCCGCAGCACATCTTCCAGAAAAACAGTTGTTTTCAAAATAAGGATTTTGTAAAACAGTAATTCTTTTCATAGATTATGCATGTATGAACTACACATTGACACATCCAGCCCAAAGCGGGAGGTTTAAACAATACTTATTAGTCTGCAAAGTTCCAGAGCATGTCTTTAAATTTCAGTAAGTTATAAGTTATGTTTGTCTGGCTCAAATGTAAATGAACTCAAATGCAAAATGTTATTCTACGGTACTTCTTGGAAATGCACTTTTGTTTGGTAAATGTGGGCTCCTGAGTGGCGCAGCGGTCTAAGGCACTGCATCTCAGTGCTAGAGGTGTCACTACAGACCCTGGTTCAATCCCGGGCTGTATCACAACCGGGAGTGCCATAGGGCGGTGCACAATTGTCCAGGTTAGGGGAGGGTTTGGTCGGGTAGGATGTTATAGTAAATAAGAATTTGTTCCTAACTGATTTGCCTAGTTAAATAAAGGTCAAATAAAACAGTTTCCTTCCTTTGTCATTTTAATTCCTTTCTTAACTTTCTCTTCTCTATTCAAATGGAAAACTATCTGCTTATTAGAGCATGTGCAATTTAGGCTTGTCTGATCCTAGATTATCCTAGATTTATCCTAGATTTTCCTAATGGAGTCAATAAAGACATCATCATGAGCATCCCCTCAAAATGCCTCTGTACAGATGTGCTGATGATTGTGGTAGACATATGAGCACATATGACATTAAGCTTCACTTAAACTAATGTGATTAGCATGACGTTGTAAGTAACAAGAACATTTCCCAGGACATAGACAAAGTATGTCTTATATGGGCAGAAAGCATACATTATTTTAATCTGCACTGCAATGTCCAATTTACAGTAGCTATTACAGTGAAAGAATACCATTCTTTTGTTTGAGGAAAGTGCACAGTTTTGTAAATGTATCAATAAACCAATAGACAGATTTGGGCAGTCTTGATACAACATTTTGAACAGTAATGCAATGGTTCATTGGATCAGTCTAAAACGTTGCACATACACTGCTGCCATCTAGTAGCCCAAATCTAAATTGTGCCTGGACTCTTAAGTAATATTATGACCTTTCACTTGCATTTCAAATATGATGTGACAATTTTTTTTTTATCCTACATTAATTTCACATTTCCACAAACCTCAAAGTGTTTCCTTTCAAATGGTATCAAGAATATGCATATCCTTGCTTCAGGTCCTGAGCTACAGGCAGTTAGATTTGGGTATGTTATTTTATGCAAAAATTGCACTTTCGTATTATGGTACCTCTTGGAAATGTTCTTTGGTTTGGTAAATGTGCATATTTATTTTCATGGCAATATCCTTTGAAAATGGGCTAAAGTATTTGTTTGTTATATTTTTTCCTTGCTTTATCGTCTTAATTCCTTTTTTATACTATACTTTCTTTCTCTATTCAAATGTAAAACTGTCTGCTTTTTAGCGCATGGACAATTTAGGCCTATCTGGGGTTTTTTAGCTCATGGGCAATTTGTCATGTTGACAAAAAACATTTTTTTCAAAATACCATTTCGAAGATACATCTTTTGTGTCACCTTGCTACTAATAATTTAGAACAGAATTACGGCTGCTATTGGCACAATGCTTTTCATTAAATGATTCCCCTGCGATTAAACTAGTCTTTTGTATGAATTGGATACACCAAACAAAATCACAGAAGAGCTGTGGAAAAGAATGGTTCTCCACAATTGTAAATGAAACAGATAAAAGAGAGGAAAAATGCTAAAAAAGCCATTTGTTTGGACCGTATGATCTTATTGGTTTCAAAAGCAAAACAAGATAGTCATTTCAGTGCCACGTTACCAAAGTGACCTTTGGATACTGTCTGAAAACTCTATATGCGCATACATTTTATTTTTTTCATAGCCGGAGACAACTTTGGAGTATCATAAGTGAAGTTTTTATTTAGGTATCCATTGTTGTATTTTATACTACACTGTTAGAAAAAAAGGTGCTATCTAGAACCTAAAAGGTTTATTCAGCTGTCCCCATGGGAGAACCCTTGTTTCCTTATTGGTTACAGGTAGAAACCTTTTGGTTCCAACTAGAAATGTTTTGGGTTCCATGTATAACCTTTTCCACAGAGGGTTCTACACAGAACCCAAAATGGTTCTACCTTGAACCAAAAAGGGTCTCCTATGGGGACAGCCAAAGAAAACCCTTATCGAACCCTTTTTTCTAAGAGTGTATAGTACTCGTCCTGGTATACAGTATATACTTTATATATATATATATATAGTAGTTGTAGTATTTTATTAGGATCCCCATTAGTTAAAGCAGCAGCTACTCTTCCTGGGGTTAACGCAGAGCTCTGTGAGGAAGAGGATGGAGAATGATCTGCAGCATACCTGTGTCTGAAGTCTTAGTGTCCCTCGTCAGGTGATCAGGGTCCCTTTCTTGTACCTTTACACCTGTAGCACGAGGCAAAATTTGTAAAAACCATCCAATGGAGAAAGGATCCAGCTATCCCCTCTATGAAAAGCTTTCATCCGCTGCCCCACCCAAGGGAACTGTCACAATGTCAATGCTGCTGGAAAAAAAGTATTTAAAAATGGCCTCCCCCTCGTTCTTCCTCACCCGGCCCTTTTTTCTCTTTAGCTGGTGGTGTCCCTTCCTTTGGCTATTGTTGAGTGGCAGATAATAATGTTCGACCTGTTGTCTGATCAGATTATTATTCTGCCCGGTGAGGCCCCAGGGCCATGAGGGAGAAGTCAATCGCCTGATTCCGGTAGGGTGTTGTGCATGGGGTGCTGTGTGTTGCAGTGTGTGTGTGTCTCGCAATGTGTTTGGTGGGGTGCGCAGTGTTTGTGTGTTTATGTGTGTTTTGCAGTGCGAATGAGTGTGTGGTGGTGTCACAGTGTGTATCGCAGAGTGTGTGTTTCCCAGAGTGTGCGAATACGTATCTTTGAATATGTGTGTGTTGGTGTTTGAGGGTCAGTCAGCTTTTGCCAGTGCCGTTACCATGGGATTTCCCAATAGAGGAGGGCCCAATCCGAGTAGTGAAAGACCTTTGGAAAATGAAACAGCCACTTCTCACTGCTTACTGGCACTAGGCCTGGAATATGAAGACACAGTATGAAATCGTACAACTCTGAGGGTGATCCCTATGATATCTCCTTTCTCCTGAACTGTTCACTACTACATATCTAAAAAGCATTGGATTGGTGGAGGAATGGGCCCGAGGGCTTTTCCACACAATTCTTTATACGAGTGAAGGTAAGTGCACTCTTTGGTTGGAAGGTGAGATAATTCAGGAGATAACCTGAGTGGCAGAATTTATCTTTTATTGCAACCTTATATTTTGATTCTAATCTCTGACCATATTTCTACGTTGACAATCACACCTCAGTTATTTCTGCAGATATCACAGAATATAAAACTTTCAGATCTAACCCAAACCACAAATATCTTGATATTGTGTGACCTACTCTGAAGAAAGCTGCATCTAGAGAACAAGTAATTAAATTCATACCTTTTAGAAAAAAACGCAGTCATCCATTTTGTTCCTTTGCAGACTATGGCTGGCTGCAGTACAGTGTGTATGACTGTGTGTGGAGTTGGGTGGGAGCAACAGTCCCAGTAGCATATGTCTGCCCTGCCATCTCAATGTTGGATCTGAGCCTGCGTCGCCAGGCAAATCCAGCTTCTGCTGAGACCCACACTGCTGCCAAATGGCACCCTCCCACTGGGCACACGTCATTTCATTGAAATTACACTGAACCAACGTGGAATAGGCGTTGAATTGACGTCTGTGCCCAGTGGGCTATTTCCTATACAGTGCACTGCTTTTGACCAGGAAGAGATAGGGAAAGATGGACAGACAGACGGACAGACGGACAGACGGATGGACGGACGGACAGACAGACAGACAGAATAAAGGATATGAGAGAGAGTTAGAGTGAGGGAGAGAGAGAGAGGGAGCGAGAGAGAGAAGGGAGGAGAGAGAGAGGGAGAGACAGAGAGAGGGGGAGACTCACTAAGCAGAATTCTCTATGCAGTGTGAGCGAAGTCTGTCATCCTGACACACAGTATGTTGTTCATCAAGTCTTGTCCAGAACGCTCTCCCTCCATCTGAAAGTGCACACATAGACTGGTAGCAGTTTTTTTTTTACAGTTATTCTTTATGTAGGGCCAGGATTTCATCCTGACCACATAACCCGGTGAACCTCAGGGAAAACCCCTGTCCTGTCAGGTCCTGACTGTAGGGAGTCCTCTGGACAACTCTATGTTGTCCTGGGGTTGCAGTCAGGGCCTGATAGTAGGGTTATCTAGCATTCTTTATGTTTTTTTTTTTTTGGTCCACAATTAGAGGCAGCTGCACCTCGTTGTCTCTAATTGGGGATCCCATTTAAGTTGAGTATTTTCCCACCTGTGTGTGGGTCTTTGTTTTGTGCATGGTGCACATCGGTTCATGGTTGCTGTCGCTGCTTTGTTGTTTTGTAAAGATATAATAAAAGGAATGTCTATGTACTATAGCTCTGCGCCTCCTGTCCTGCCTTCGCATCGTGACAGAAAGTCCCACTACACCAGGACTGAGCAGAGCTGGACGGTGGCAGAACTCATGTCAGGGAAAGAGCTTGTCTCCTTGGAAGAGTGCTGCCACTGTCTAGCCCTGGACTCACCATCTAATCCAGGGCCGCCGGCGATCTAAGGGGCAGGCCCTGTCGGAGGGGCAAAGTGATGGGGGCTGTCGGAGGGGCAAGGTGAAGAGCCCATGCCGCGACACTCGTGGGGGTTCATGGATGAGCCCCTACAGTCATGGGAGCAGGAGTACGCCCAGGAGTCAGATGAGATCGACGAGGTGCTCCTGTTTCCCAACTCGTGGGGGCTCGTGGATGAGCCCCTGCAGAGCCGGGATCGGCTAAGGAGGGAGGACGACTGATGAAGACTGCAGAGCCGGATCGACTAAGGAGGGAGGACGACTGGGGGAGGCTGCGACCTCCAACAGCAGAGGACCAGCTGCCCCCAGAAGGCTTTTTCAACCTGAACCTGCAGGAACAGGGGAGGTGGTGGAGGGCTTGGCTGGAGCTGAGACCTCCCAACCAGGGAGTGGGAAGCAGCCAGAGGGAGGACGAGGAGTCGTTGGAGTGCCGCAGGAAGATGTGGGCAGAGAGGCTGTCAGCTCCCAGGCCGAAGCTCCCGGAGGTGGTCCCCAACCCGCTCCCTCCAGTGCCGACACCTCGCACCAGGGTCCCCAGTCCAATACCTCCTGTGCCGGTTCCCAGCCGGGTACCTCCAGTGCCGGCTCCTCGCACCAGGGTCCTGGTGTCAATTCCCAGCCCGGTACCTCCAGTGCCGGTCCCCAGCCCGATACCTCCGGCACCCAGTCCTGCTCTGGGGGCGGAGCCTCCTGACCCGATACCCAGTCCTGCTCTGGGGGCGGAGCCTCCTGACCCGGTACCCAGTCCTGATCTGGGGGCAGAGCCTCCTGACCCGGTACCCAGTCCTGATCCGGGCCTTGGGGGGGGTGGGGCTACTGTCAGGTCCTGACTGTAGGGCCTTTTAGTAGGGTTATCTAGCATTCTTTATGTTTGGTTTTTGTTGGTCCCCAATTAGAGGCAGCTGCACCTCTAATTGGGGATCCCATTTAAGTTGAGTATTTTCCCACCTGTGTGTGGGTCTTTGTTTTGTGCATGGTGCACATCGGTTCATGGTTGCTTTCTCTCCTTTGTTGTTTTGTAAAGATATAATAAAAGGATTGTCTATGTACTATAGCTCTGCGCCTCGTGTCCTGCCTTCGCATCGGGAGATGTCCCTAGTTATTATATCTATCTATTCATCCTAACGAATTAAATTACTTTCACATAAGTGCCTCAGACTCCACAATCTCTCCTGAACCATCTCCAATATCTTGTCCCCCATATCCAATTATACAAGCCACTTAGAGCTAATTGAACATTAAAAAGCGCCACAACAAAGCCTTTGCATTGACGACCGGCTCTACAACCGTTGTTTATCCACAGGCTTTTACTAAAAAAGGAGAGACTAAAATCATAATGGAAGCCTAATAATGCCCACAGTGAGACTGCATCCCAAATGGCACCCTATTCCCTATATAGTCCACTGCTGTTGACCAGGGCCTTTAAAAAGTAGTGGACCATATAGGGAATAGGGTGCCATTTGAGATGTAGCTCCTGTCGATAGCGGATCAGGAGTTGGGAGTCATCGCTTGGAGGTTGAGAGTTTGTCATCTGTGCGGGAGTTGGGACTCTCTGGGCGATGGCTGGCAGAATTAGTGTTGTCAGAGCTGGTTTTCATCAATCTGCATCTGGTGGCCCCTGTAATCAATGGAGGCTAATTATAACGCTAGCGAGGCTAGAGAGGTGCTCTGAAAATAATGAATGAGAGAAAGAGATGGGGTGGGGGGGGCAAGACGGAAAGAGAGCGAGAGAGAGAGATTTAGGTGAAGGAAAACCATAACATCCAATTAAACAGCATGGCGCTTGGTGTTCAGTTGTATGTGTCTTTGAATGTTCCGTGCTCTTCGGGATCCTTGGGATGTCCCTACCCCATTGAAGTGGAAGTTAAAATGGTTAAGATAAATCAAATCAAATCCCATTTTATTTGTCACATGCGCCGAATACAACACGTGTAGACCTTACAGTGAAATGCTTACTTACAAGCCCTTAACCAACAATGCAGTTTTAAGAAAAATAAGAGTTAAGAATATATTTACTAAATAAACGAAAGTAAAAAAAATCTATGTAAATAGTCCGGGTAGCCATTTGATTAGCTGTTCAGCAGTCTTATGGCTTGGGGTTAGAATACCTAGACTTGGCGCTTCGGTACCGCTCACAAGGCACCCGGACTGCGTCCTCTGTATCGGCGTCTCTTCTTCATGCGAATGAAGAAGTACAAATCCTTTGTGTCCGATTCGTTAGAGAAAAATCTTTGTCCAGTTCAAGGTGAGTAACCGCTGTTCTGACATCCTGAAGCTCTTTTCGGTCATAAGAGACGGTGGCAGAAACATTACGTACAAAATAAGTTACAAACAATTGGTTAGGAGCCTGTAAAACGGCTGCCATCTTCTCCGGCGCCATTGATTGGCGGTTAAGGGTTAAGGTTAAAGTTAGGTATGGGTTTCGGTTATGGTTATGGTTAAGGTTAGGGTTAGGGTTTAGTTTAGGGACGTCCCAAGGATCCATGAAAGCACTGACCATCTTTGAATGAGAGAGAAAGACAGAGAAAAGAGAGGGAGAGAGTTGAACAAAATCATTACTTCAACGATCAAGTAAACTTTGCGGAACTCCAGACAACCGCATGCCGCTTGGTGTTTGGTCGTACATGTGTTGTTCTAATATCTGTCATCTGAGTCCAAAGCAGTGTTTACTGGGAGTTTATCCTAGTGACATTTTGCTCATCAATATTTCAGAGAATCTCTTCTCATCAAAGAGTGATTGTGAAAGCCTGCGTCACACATCTGGTTGTGTCTTTGAGGACAGGACAGTAAACAAATACAAACTGTAAATGATCGTAAGAAAAAACTAAACCGGGTGTGAGTCAGATGTGAACAATGATGTCTGTGAACAAAACACATTTTGGCCCTGAAGTAAAATCCCCAACAAAAAAACACGTCTACAGACTTTTTGTGAAAAGCAATTGTTAACATCGCACAGAGAAGCTTTTGGGACAGATTATTTTCCCATTGCCTCTGACTTTGGCTTCAGAGCAGAAAACATTTAACGGTTAAGGAGTTGTTTCACAACATTATCTAGGTACAAGACACAGGAGATATTGTTTCTCCTAATAGATCTACAGACCTCATATATTGATATCTAGAACTCTCAATTTTGTGTAGATTGATATTGTATTGTTATTGTTATAGAATATATTTGTATTGTAGTCATCCATATTTTACTATCTTCCCATTAGTGTCCAGCTGACTTAATCAAGGTACTGTGACCTTGCACTGAACAGGGCCAGTAAGAAATAGGCCAGGGTTGGGTTAGACACCAAATTTAAGAAACAGACTGATACAGGGAGGGACTTCCTTGACTTGTCCAAAGAAATGCTAATTGTTGTTTTTGCACAGTGCAATACAGAGAAATACAGTGTTATACAGTGCAATACAGAGAACTACAGAGTAATACAGAGAAATACAGAGTAATAAATGGGGTCCTTTTTTCCTCTTGTAATTTAGCCCTAATAGTATTTATATTTTTACATAACGACCTCGCAATGAGACAATCACTATGGCAACACGTTGACAGGTCACTTCCGAAAATGCAATAGCGAGACAAGTCCCCCAAAATATATATCTGCAAATACTGTTGCATCAAGGGGGCATAATGATGATTCATGTGACACTGTATTACAACAAAAGAAAACAAATGGATTTACAGATTTTAGCCACTTGATCATTTCTCAAACAAAAATAACTCTCTCCACATAACAATAAAACTAAACTGTTATAAACAGCTCTCCGGTTCTGTGACTTTGAAAAACAGAAAGTGTGTGAAAAGCGATGTCTTTGCAGTATCCTTGTGCCCTTGCGTTAATTCAGGTCACGCTCTGCCCTGGCCAAGAATCAATGCCGTCCACACACACTCGGGCTGATTGGCATGCATAGATAAAAGGCTAATATTGTGGAGGTTTCATCCGTTAATGCAGGAGACACTGGGAGTATAAATCTCTCTACTGGTAATGGGTCTAGCAGTAGAGACACCTCTAGTACAGAGGGGGAGAGTAAGGGGGAGAGCGGGAGAGGAAGGGCGAGAGAGGGTGAGGAGAGAGAGAGAGAGGGAGAGAGAGAGAGAGAGAGAGAGAGAGAGAGAGAGAGAGAGAGAGAGCGAGAGAGAGAACAAGTAAGAAGTTCTGTTAAGATAGAGAGAACAGAGGGAGATAGAGAGAACAGAGGGGAAAAGAGAGAACAGAGGGAGATAGAGAGAACAGAGGGAGATAAAGAGAACAGAGGGAAATAGAGGGAGATAGAGAGAACAGAGGGAGATAGAGGGAGATAGAAAGAACAGAGGGATATAGAGGGAGATAGAGAGAACAGAGGGAGATAGGGAGAACAGAGGGGATAGAGAGAACAGAGGGAGACGGACAAAGATAGTTTATAAGGTGAGTAAGATGTTTAGAGAGAGAGAGAGATAAAGAGAGGGAGAGAGGGGGAGATGAGGACAAATAGATACAGTTTCTCTGATCTACGTCTCACGGGGGACTTGTGTAACATAACATCATATATCCCTCCCATAGGACCCATCCACAGACTTCTCACTCACTCTCCACCTCTCAAAACCCTGAGTCATGTTCAATCACTCCAGCTAACGTATTTTTATGCCTCGGAATATGCGTTGTCGTGTGCGTCAATGAAAAAGGTCCCCACATTTAACAGCCCCATCATCAGACATAATGGTTCCAAATGGGAAATTGCGCTGATTGAACAGAGAGTATGGCTGTGAATATGTCCGTTGGCTATCTGTGAGGAAAGGTTGTACTTTACTTTTATCAAAGCCTTTTCACACTCACTCTCTTTTTGATCTTTTCTTTGTCTACTATCAACTTTGGCATTTATTTTTTCACAGCCGCTCTCGTCGAACGGCGTGAGGTCACACAGAAAATGTCCGGCAGCATATTCAAGTTCCTTTTATTCCCTCCGCTTTCTGTGATGTGATTTCTTGCTGAGCGCAGCAAACAGTTACCGGCTCCATTAAGCTTTGATGAAGATGTATAGGCGCCAAGCGCTATCAGCTAACTGAAGGACTACGGAGTGAAGTGTCCGTGTGTGTGTGTGTGTGTGTGTGTGTGTGTGTGTGTGGTTGTGTGTGTGTGTGCACATGGGGTATCAGCCGACTGAAGGATCGCAGAGTGATGTACGTACGTCCTCTGACAAGATGATGGGAAACTTTCAGGCGCCGCTGAACACCGAATGAGAGTCCTCACTGTGTGGTGTTGTGGTGAAAAACACACCAGCACTAAAGGTGACCCTCACAGAAGCCATGTTGTCCCGAGTGTAAAACTATATGGGGCCTGAAATGTAGACAGGTCTGTTTATTGTTGTGGCACGCAAGCAAATGGGTTTTCCTGGTTTTGACATTGAGGTTGAAATCTGGCATGTGTGTTACTTATTGAAGTTATGCAGAGGTTACGCAGAGGTTACGCAGAGGTTTGGCAGTTGGTTGTCTGCCACAATGATACAGAGCTAGCTAACACCATTATTACTCTAATGGTGGCGCAGTGGTCTAAGACACTGCATCTCAGTGCTCGAGGTGTCACTGCAGACAACCTGGTTCAAATCCAGACTGTATCACAACCGGCCGTGATTGGGAGTCCCATAGGGCGGGACACAATTGGCCCAGCACGTCCTAGTTTGGCCGGTGTAGGCCGTCATTGTAAATAAGAATTTGTTCTTAACTGACTTGCCCAGTAATGACCCCAGTTGTTAGAGCATGTCAGAGATGTAATGTGTTGTTCACACCTTATATAGTCAACGATCTATAATGGCTAATCATACTGAAATGGGGCACCTGCATCCATACGATAAATGTGGAGAGTTATTCCCTGACCAGGAAAAAACATGGCCACGTTTATCCTATGCATGCAGATCACACCATTATAGTTTGAATCAACTATTATAGATTGTTTCATACCACAGTATATTTATTTTATTTGTTGTTGGGGTTTTGACTCAGCCTTTTTACATGGCTGCAGAGCATTTAATAGCCTAGCCTACCGATCTGCTAGGCTGGAAAATGGCCTAGAGAGAGAGAGAAAGCGAGAGTGTGTGTGTGTGTGTGTGTGTGTGTGTGTGTGTGTGTGTGTGTGTGTGTGTGTGTGTGTGTGTGTGTGTGTGTGTGTGTGTGTGTGTGTGTGTGTGTGTGTGTGTTGTACTGTATGCTATTTATTTTCAGCAGCGCCCCGGTGTAACCATATTGGACCAGTGCTGGTCCCAGGAGCCTGGTCAGGATGTCATTGCCAATAATTACCTAACCAGCTCCAAATGATTATATAGCCCCCTGTAAATAATTAGGTACAAAAAGCATTATAATATGGCCACATTATGTATGTTTTGAGTGTACAATAGCAGTTATATGCTTTGCAGTTTTTCAATTGATTAAAATGACTGCATTTTCTGTGATTTTCTGTCATTCTACTTGGGAAATATCCCTCACATAAAACTATAGGATGATGGAGTATGAGGCTTGAACTGTTACACAATGTAATAGTCAAATCTATTCCTAATTTACAAATCAAATTAATGTTTATTTGTCACATGCTTCGTTAACAGCAGGTGTAGACTAACAGTGAAATTCTTACTTAATAACTGTCACGGTCGTGAGGATACTGGACCTGAGGCACAGAGCTGGAGTGTGAATACATTCCTTTTATTTCGGTAAATTATCCAAAAACCCGGAAAAAGGAGAGACAGCGACCATGAACTGTCGTGCACACAAACAGGAAACACACACAAGAATCCACAACATAAGGTGGACACAATGAACATAAATAGGATCCCCAATTAGAGACAACTCAAGACAGCTCCTGTTTCCCAACAGGCCTCAGTCAGGGCCTGACAATAATGGTCATTTTTCAACAATACAGAGTTAAAGATAAAGATACAAAATTAAAAATTTAACATAGAAATTGTGACACGAGGAATAAATACACAGTGAATAACAATCGAGTGAGTAAAAACGTTTAGAGACACACACCTCCTCCCTTCGTCTTACCCGAGTCAGTTGTCTGGTCTTAACAATGAATAGAAAAACCAGCGAGATGTATATTCTTGCCCTTGCTCAGCCACGACTCTGAGAAACATAGGATACCGTTTTTCAGGTCCCGTTGATAGGATAGTCTGGATTTGAGCTCATCCAGTACAACACTGTATCACACTGTCCAAAAGACAATTTGCACTCAATATATTTATCTTTCAGTGAAGTCATCGCTATCAGAAAGCAGTGTATTTTGGACTGCAGCCTCCTCACTGTTAGCTTGGGTACATGTGGGAACAAGCTTCCTCATTGGTGATTTGCAGACAGAAGTATGGCACAAAATTTGGGATTCGGAACGGACTTAAAACTTGAATGTTGTTGGTTCAGGTGTAGCAGCGTTAGTTAGCTTCATGCAGTTGAGTTAGGGTATGTTTAGTACGCTAGCCTTTGGAGTACGAATTGCATTGTTGATACTAGATCAATTCCCGGGTTGGTTGTACCAGAAGTTCCAAATTAGACACCAAAGTGATGTGGTGGCCTTAATGAGATGATACTATATTTAGCTTATGTTTTACTCCTAGTGGGGATAGAATGCCCAGTCAATGTGGATGAACAGATGCTGTAATTAGTTGGATGGACCTCCTGGCCTCTTGTTCTCAGGGTTCCCTAGGTGCCCTTAACTGGAGCTAACCCACCCATCGATACCCAAAATGGTGGTTTGAATTTAAATAACTCCTCCACCCGTAGTCCCCATCCTCTTATTGGCCTGCTGACTGGACTCTTCACACAAGCCTAGCATTCTCATTGGCCCCCAACAACCACTTCCTCATATTTAATTACCTGACGTCAAAAATCCCTCCCAAATTCAAATTGGCCGACAGAGAAGCCTTTTCCCCAAGGTTAGATCCCACAATTCCACAGTGCGGATGGTATTGCAAGGAGCCCAAGGGCGTCTGGATGATTTGCCAGTTAATTGAATGCCGCTTCGGATCACATGGATGGCAGCCCCAGATGAGCAGTGGCCTAATGACAGAGCCACGGAACTAGGAAAGAGACGCTGGGATCCCGTTCCCCCTGTGACATCACATATGTAGACCTACCCACCAACCAATATACTGTAGGTTGTCCAGGTTCATACAGTGTCCAGGTTCAAATATTATTTGAAATCTTTCAAATAATTTGAGTGTTTGCTCTAGTCTGCCTGGAGTACCAGGTACGCAGGGTTTAACATTTCAGAACTATTCTATTGGTCCATTAAGCCAGGCAAGCTCAATCAAGCACATTATCTGAAATTATTTCCAGTAGTACTTGAACCCAGGCCAGTCCTATTTAGAATAGATTGATTTGTAATTGACAGTGGGAACAAGTTGAGCCTGGCAGCTTGCTATTGAACTAGACTTTCTCCAGGTTCAGACCGAGAGATGGATGGTAAAAAACAACATGGATGCCATGTATACTGAAAATATGTTTAATAATACAACAGGTATCAGTCATTAGTTATCTTTATATGATGTATTTCCTAACATGTTATTCAAGACACACTAAGCATAACACAGTTGTCGGTCATCTAACCATGGTCTGTGTGCCCAATAATTTACATTACTCAAATGCAACTCAATGGATTTAATTGACCTATGCATTCCTATGCATTCTGTTGTTTGGACATTTAACAGGACATAGTGATTTCACCCCTTTATGGAAAAGCCATGAGGACATGACTTGAACTGGACAACAACAACAATGACAGCATATGACAACCAGTTGGGGTCAATTTAAATTGAAGTAAGTCAATTCAGGATGTAAACTAAAATTAGTTTTCAATTATCTATTTTCAATGACTCCTCAACTGAAATTGAGATCCCTGTGTTCCAAGGCGTGGACTTTCGAGACACCATCATGAATTTAAACTATGAAATATTATGAAATAAATATTATACTGTAATATATATACAGTATATATATATATACCAGTCAAAAGTTTGGACACACCTACTCATTCCAGGGATGTTTCGTTAATTTTACAATTTTCTACATTGTAGAATAATAGTGACGATATCAAAACTATGAACATGGAATCATGTAGTAACCAAAAAAGTGTATATTTGAGATTCTTTAAAGGAGCCACCCTTTGCCTTGATGACTGCTTTGCATACAGAAAACATGTACATTTATTATGAAGAGGTTGTTTATGGGGCAAGTAAAAAATATCAGCACATAGAAATATACAATGTTCATTAGTGTAACATATGAGGTATATAAAAGGGTTCTTGAGTAGTAAAAACAAAATAACAATAAAGTAAACAATAACAGAGAAAACCCATCTGAATATTCATGAGCAGGGGTAAACATTTGTAGCATGATGCATCTGAAATGTCATCCATTTGTTTTTGTTTGTGTTGACTTTGCAGTGCTGGATCTGCCATTCAGTCTGGTCAGTTGAAGCTTGGGTTGTATTCATTAGAGCACACCGTAGTGAAGCATTTTTTAATAGTAATATATATATTTTTTTTCAGGTAGTCCCTCCTTTTTCAGTCGTTTTTCATCCATTTGGTGCCTAATTTTAACATTTATGTTATTTTAGCAGACATTTTTATCCAGAGCAACGTACAGGAACTTAAGTGCCTTGTTCAAGGGCACATCAGATTTACCTAGTCAGCTAGGGGATTCGAACCAGTTGACCTTTCGGTTACTGGCCCAACACTCTTAACCGCTAGGCTACCTGCCTGCTGCCATAAAAAATACAACCCAAACTTTCATGGTATCCCTGCATAGACCAACCCGGCAGTCCGGCACCCTGATGGTGGAGGTTCTATGATGTCATCAACACTAGACGCCACTAATCTCCTCCATGGCCAGCTTCTCATCCCGCTCCCCTGCGATCCTGGGTGGTTTCTCTTGTCCCTTGATGATGACGTGCTCACACAGGGTGAGTCTAGGTTCGTGTGGCCGGGCCTGGCGCAGGTCACTGGACGGAGTGGTCATCCCTGTAGGATTCTGAGAGGAAGGACATGGTCAAAACACCGAAGAAAAAACACAATACGCACACAACCGCACACACACACACAGATATTAATATGCATACACACACCAAAACCAACACACAGCTATGAGTAGACACCCAGTTGTTGCCTAATGGGTGATGGTGGTAGTTGAGGTAGTTGAGGTATAGACACTCACCCTCCACAGACACAGCAGAATGTAGACAGGGATGCACATCAGGGGGGTGATGATGAGGAGCGAGGCCACTTGGGAGGCCCAGGGCCCAGGTACGTAGTCTAGACTTAGATTGATTGATGAACTGGTCAGCGTGTCATACACCAGGGTGATCTGAGGAGAACCAGGAAGAGGTGGAGATGGATACTGTCGACTTAAACCTGATTCCCACTATAGGGCCAGCCCGAACTGTACTGAGCTAGCTTGGATATTTTATTTTCACATTGTGTTTTCCAGCACAGCTCCAAGAACTGGGTGATGAGTACCCAGGCCATTCCAGTACAGCTCCGTTTGGCTCGGCTTAGTTTGGCTCGGTAGTGTAAAAGACTATTAAAAAAGATGTAAGTAGCTATTCATATGTGGATAGAAGGAGTGTGTGGGTGTTTTGATGCAAAGTTAGAAGGAAGGAGGGAGGGAGGGAGGGAGGGAGGGAGGGAGGGAGGGAGGGAGAAAGAGACCACGAGGGAGAGACAGAAAACATAAAGACAAAGACAGATGCAGAAAGAAACCGTGAGAGAGAGAGAGAGAGAGAGAGAGAGGTGGCACAGGTGTCTGTCTTACTCACCCCACAGATGAGTGGTGTCACAAACAACCAGCAGTACTTCAGCACCGAAGGGAAAGGATGGTAGCCTATCATGTCTTCAATGTTGTCAAGGAAACGGTTTGCACCTGCAAAGCCAATCCATCCACACTTTCTTTTTAAGTCGAGATCCATCTCTTCGTTTTGACAGAAACACTCACACACATGGGTCCCCCCTCGATTGATTGAAAACATGTTGAGACATAGAGATACTATGTGTCCCACTTCCCTTGTGGTGAAGCAGTCTAAGGCACTGCATCTCAGTGCTAGAAGCGTCACTACAGACACCCTGGTTCTTTTCCAGGCTGTATCATAACCGGCTGTGATTGGTAGTCCCATAGGGCGCCGCACAATTGGCCCAGCATTGTCCGAGTTTGGCCGGTGTAGGCCGTCATTGTAAATAAGAATTTGTTCTTAACTGACTTGCCTAGTTAAATAAAGGTTGTAGATTGGCAATGGAACTTCAATATAGACAATGTTACTGTGAATTTATGGAAACACTTAATATACTGGTATGAACATGTTGTGACTGGTTGTGACTGTCCTTAGACCAATTGTAGTCCTGGACTAAAAATCATGCCCAATGGAGAATATTCCTATAAATAGCATTTTAGTCCAGGACCATGCTTTATCTGGGTCCAGGAAACTGGCCCTTAGATTATAGATTCACTTTAACGGTTAGAACAGTTACTACAGTAAACATAGTCGGTACAATCATGTTAGTGGTGACGTCACTCACCGTAGACCCAGGCGACGGCGATGCACTCAAAACAGGCAATGAATAGCAAACTGGTCCCACTGGGGCCATACGCGTCAATCAACTGGAAGAGGACTATCCCGTTCTGATGGACGGACAAATGGACATGGATGTCAGAGGTGAACTTTGAACTTTTTCATCAGATTCGCTGTTCCCATTGCGCTCTCTCTCTCTCTCTCTCTCTCTCTCTCTCTCTATCTCTCTCTCTCTCTCTCTCTCTCTCTCTCTCTATCTCTCTCTCTGTCTCTCTCTCTGTCTCTCTCTCTCTCTCTCTCTCTCACCCTCTCCCTCTCTCTCTCTCTCACCTCACCCTCTCTCTCTCTCTCCCTCTCTCTCCATCTCTATTTTTCTGTCTCTATATCGCTCTCTTCCACCCCTCTCTTTCTCCCTCCCTCCTCCCTCCCTCTCTCCTACCTCAGTGATGAGAGGCAGGCCCAGTAGGAAGCAGACTACAGCGATGACCAGTACTAAGATCTCTCTCCGGCCAGGCCTCCGCAGTACACCAGGGAACATGTCAGTGATGGACGTGGCCAAGCTCTCTACACACACAAACTGGTAGGAAACACACACATACATGCACAAAGATGTATCCTGTCAACTGAAAATTACACATTAATTGATTTAAGCTTAATAAACTAAATGCAACTCTATCAAACACACACTTGCACTCTTGCACACACAAACACACACACACACACACACACACCAACATGTTGCTGTACAGTACCTGGCTGTCCAGGCCCAGTAAGATGACCATAAGAAAGAAGAGGACAGCCCAGAACTGGGCCCCTGGTAGCAGGGACACGGCTTTGGGATAGGCGATGAAAGCCAGACCAGGTCCTGTAGGAAACAGTCCAGACACACACACACAAACATTTGTTTATTAGTCTTTGCAGGTAAATATCACTGGACTGAGAAATACAGTATGGAATTGTTCTGCTGTTGATGTGTTAGCTTATTGTTGTTTGGAGGAGACTAGTTGAGATAAGAGGTTTTACAGTAAGTATGTGCATTGGGCTAAAGTGCCCTCTTGTGGCCATTGTTGGTTATGACAGTGAGCAGGTTCTCTATCACTACTGTGTCTGTGCTGGAACAAACGCCTGCACACCCAGTACATATTTAGGACCAGAGTTGTAGACCCCAGCTTCACACAATATATAACAGGAATGAATGAATCTCATTTCATATCAATGTGTTGCCAAACTTGACCACTGCAGTAAGGAGTCAGTAAGGAGTATGACTTTGAAAAGGGGAGGAACTGGGGAAGAAGAAAACGAGGAAGGAGGAGAAAGAACAGGGGGGTGTGGAGGTAATGGCCCCACCTCCTTTAACGACTTCATTCATGTCCACGTTGAGCGAGTGAGCCATGAATCCCAGTACGGAGAAGACGGCGAATCCAGCGAAGATGCTGGTAGCACTGTTGAGAACGCAGAGTGCAACGCAATCCCTAGAACACAACAAGGTGTGTTAAATCATGCAGTGTTTGCTGATGCAACCTCACAGGAGGCTACTGTACAGAAGAACAATGAACGCATTATCAATTAACATTTACCAGTGTCATTTTAGTTTGAACTAAACACTTCAGGGTATTTCAGGTGTGCATGATTTAGCGTGGAGTTTGCACTTTTGGGACTAAGCATAGCTCAAGTGTTGGAAAACATTTGACATAATTATGTGTTTGACCCAGGTCTGGGTGATCCAGTTCATATAATGACAAGAAGGACCTAGCATGCTACTCTAATTCAATGTGAGAGGATACAGTTTTGAAAAAAAAGCAGTTTTGCATTTTTGGGACTATATCATTGGTTCCTTTCGTAAAGCGCAAACTAAATCAAGCACAGCTGGAATGTTAGAAAATATTTTAGAGTATTTAACAATTCAAATATAGAGTTTTGAAGGGAAAGCTGTGTGCAGTGGTGTGTGACACTGACTTGTAACAGTTGTTGTTGTACTTGTTGTAGCTGCCCAAAGAGGTCAGGACACCCTGACACACAGCGTAGGAGAAAAACACCTGGGTCCCTGCATCACGCCACACCTAGAGAGAGAGGGGGAGGGGGAGGGGGGAGTGGGATGGAGGGATGGAGTTAGAGAGAGTGAGAGGGATGGATGGATGGAGGGAGGGAGAGGTATGGAGGATGGGAGAAGAGAGAGGGAGGCAAGGAGAGAGAGGGAGAGGGGGGTGGCAAGGAGAGAAATATAGGGGGGAGAGAGGGATGGAGGGAGGAGAGAGGAGAGGGAAGGAGGGAGGTAGGAAAGAGTGAGAGGGAGAGGGATGGAGATAGGGAGAAGAGATAGTGAGAATGAGGGGGGCAGAGTACAGGAAGAAAGAATGTCCAGTTTACTGCCACATGTTCAGCTACTTTCACCCCATTAAAGTCAACAACAAACTGTCAAAACCATGTGGCTTTCATCAAAGGCATCTCCTGGATAGCGCCACTAAAACATTGGATAAATAACATCAGGTTTATCTAATGCCAATAATCTGGGTTCTCTTCTGTCTTTCTCAGGCCAACACCCATCTGTGGGTCCTTTTATGTGTATGTGTGAATGTGTGACTGCCTGTGTCTGCTTGCACTTCCTATGTGTGTGTGTTGACAGCATCAACCCCCTCAGCAGACCCTCAGCAGACCCAGTCATAGCAGCATCTGGTTAGTGTTAGCAGGAGGGCAATAGGGCCTGGGAGGCCTGCAGTCTGCCCCATAACGCAGTCCATTATGTATTCCAGTATACTCCACATACTTCCACAGCCAGCTGGGATGGGCCCCTTAATTTCTCCTTCCTCTGTCTATACACAGACCCCTAAACTTCTTCTATCTGTCTATACACAGACCCCTAAACTTCTTCTATCTGTCTATACACAGACCCCTAAACTTCTTCTATCTGTCTATACACAGACCCCTAAACTTCTTCTATCTGTCTATACACAGACCCTTAAATATTTCCTTTCTATCTATACACAGACCCTAAACCTCTTCTATCTGTCTATAAAGACCCTAAACCTCTTCTATCTGTCTATAAAGGGTCCCTGTGCTGTGGAAAACATCCTGCCTCGTCCCAGTGCCCAAGGAGGCGCACCCCACTGTCCTGAATGACTTCAGACCTGTAGCGCTAACATCCCACATCATGAAGACCCTGGAAAGGTTAGTCCTCGCTCACCTCAGACCCCTGGTGTGTACATCACTGGACCCCCTGCGGTTTGCATACCAGCGCAACATCGGGGTGGATGATGCAATCATCTACCTTCTGCAGAGGGCCTACTCTCACCTGGACAACGCAGGTTACACTGTGAGGGTTATGTTTTTTGACTTCTCCAGTGCCTTCAATACCATTCAGCCCCTGCTACTGGGTGAGAAGATGAGGAGGATGAAAGTGGAAGCACCCTTAGTCTCCTGGGTCACGGAATACCTGACCGGTAGGCCACAATTTGTGCGACTACAGAGCTGTGTGTCAGAACGGGCAGTGAGCAACACAGGGGCCCCCCAGGGAACGGTCCTGTCCCCCTTCCTGTTCACCCTCTACACCTCGGACTTTAGATATAACTCTGAAACATGCCACCTACAGAAGTTCTCGGATGACTCCGCAATTGTAGGGTGCATCAGGGGTGGGCAGGAGGAGGAGTACAGGAGCACAATCAGTGACTTTGTGTTGTGGTGTGAGCAGAACCACCTTCAGCTCAACATCAGCAAAACAAAGGAGATGGTGGTGGACTTCAGGAGAACCAAGGCACATCTGACTGCAATCCCTATACAGGGGATGGATGTGGAAATGGTTGGGTCATACAAGTTCCTGGGAGTCCATATGGACAACAGGCTGGAATGGGCTGGTAACACCGGGCATTGTACAAAAAGGGCCAGAGCCGACTCTACTTTCTGAGGAGGCTCAGGTCCTTCAACGTGTGCAGTAAACTACTGCATACCTTCTACCAGTCTGTGGTGGTGCCATCTTTTTTGCAGTGGTGTGCTGGGGAGCCAACATTAAAGCCGGTGATGCTTCTCGGGTAAATAAGCTGATCAGGAAGGCTAGCTCTGTCCTGGGGATGAGCCTTGACACTCTAGAGGAGGTGGCGGAGAGACGGATCCTGGCCAAACTGCTGGCCATCATGGACAACGTCACCCACCCTCTGCACGCCATGGTTATGACGCAGAGGAGCACCTTCAAGCACAGACTGATCCCACCACGGTGTGCCAGAGAGCGCTACAGGAGGTCCTTCCTGCCGGCGGCTATTAGACTATATACTGCCTCACCGGGGTGCTGTGCCGTCGGCAACATAGATCTGGAACTGTTGGAGTGCTAGGACCTAGTTGAACAATTATGCATCCATCCGTGAGTAACTCTGGTCCGTCATCACTCATTCACTCAGGACCTATTTATTCATGCAGGTCTGTATATACATACTCATGTACATTTGTTATATCATATCACGTGCAATATTGCAAGTAATTCTTGGACCTAACTTAAGTAGTCATTCACTCAGGAATGCATATTAGTATCCTGTCAGTTGCACCTTTTCTCATTGCTTTTAGTATATCGAATGTGCAATACGTGCAGTTATCTGTAATTAAACCCTGCGCACTAAGGACTGTATTTTAAGGGAATTACTATTATTACCCCAAATTATATCATACACACATTTAGCTATTTAAGTATCTCTTCCTGTCATTTACCTGTACAGTTCATGTAACCATGCAAGTATTCACTTATCTGTAAATATAACTGTATATTTACCTGTACAGCTAATTTAACCATGCAAAATATTAACTTACCTGTTCATTTAGCCAGTCTGTCTATTAAGTAAACTATTATTACCCTCGCTCATATCATATGCATTTTTAGCTACTGAAGTATTTCTCTGCCATCTGTATAGGTCGATGGCAACATCCACCATCCACCAATGTATAGTGTACATATTCAGCCAACCACCCATACTATGCAATGTCTTTTTATAGTTTTTTTTGCACTCCAGATATCTTGCATTTCTATACTTTTTTATACTGCCGCTCTATGTATCATGTACCGTGTATCTGTCTTTTGTGTACTTTCGTTGTGGCATTTTGTTTTGTTGTTGTAGCTGCTTGAGAAAGACATTTCCCCCTCGGGGATCAATAAAGTATCTATCTATCTATCTATCTATCTATCTATCTATCTATCTATCTATCTATCTATCTATCTATCTATCTATCTATCTATCTATCTATCTATCTATCTATCTATCTATCTATCTATCTATCTATCTATCTATCTATCTATCTATCTATCTATCTATCTATCTATCTATCTATCTATCTATCTATCTATCTATCTATCTATCTATCTATCTATCTATCTATCTATCTATCTATCTATCTACACAGACCCGTAAAGCTCATCTCGCTATCTATACACAGACCCCTAAACTAGTACACAACCCTCACTCCAGACTTCTTCCCCAGATCTTAAATAAAACACACGGCATGCTAGCGAACACTTTTTTTTCCGGGTCTGTTCCTCAGCTGTGCCGGGACACAGGGTTACATAACCGATCATCACCCGGACCCTGAAGTGTATTTATTTGGCCACCGTTCCAGTCGAAGTCACTGGGGATTCCCATGCTAGCGCCCCCATCCGCCTCTCAATCCTCCCCCAGGTCTCTAATTGCTTTAGTGAATTTTCTCACACCCTACACCTTTGATCTTAAAGATGTTGGGTTAGTGACTATCCTTTTGTCCGCAGATGATACGACACATCTGTCTTGGCGTATGTTTTCTGGGATACGTAGAAAGATGCTGTTGTACAGTCATTTAGTTGTTTGAGAATCAATGCTTTAGCCATAACGTTAATTAACATAATATTATTCCTCCTCCCCAATGTTGGCGTCTTGCTCTTGTTACGGATATACAGCACGTTTCCTTTTAAAATAGACTGGTTGAAATATGATACAAAGAAACAGCTCATGACACTGCCCAAATACCCAGCAGGCTTCACTTTGCCATGGTCAACACCCTTTTTGAGCCTCCTCCCGATCCGACGAGCCCCACACAACAGGAAGCAAATTTGGAGGATAGTTGACCCCTGAAACGAGGCTTGACCTCTCCGGGGAACGCGACACCGGACCCCAGAAGCCATTAGGTCACATCCCAAGATGTACTAAGTTCAAAGGTCACCCATACCATTGGACTACTACCAAAGACTATCTTAAATGAATGAGTGGGGAAAATACAAAACTGATGAAAGATCAGTGTCTAGGGGCAACTTCATCCTCTTAGGGAGGATGGTGTTTTTGTTACTGTGTGTTGATGTTATGGTGTGTTGGGGATACTGCGTAACTCCAAAGGGTCTGGGTTTGCTTTTCTTGCTAAGACCCCAGTTCCGCTTTGGGATTGTGAGAAGAGGAAGAGAGAGAGAGCCATTGCTAGAGAACATAGTAGAGGAAACAATGTATTCCATCTTTACTCCCTATTACCATCTTTACTCCTTACTACCATCTTTACTCCCTACTACCATCTGTACTACCATCTTTACTCCCTATTACCATCTTTACTCCTTACTACCATCTTTACTCCCTACTACCATCTGTACTACCATCTTTACTCCCTATTACCATCTTTACTCCTTACTACCATCTTTACTCCCTACTACCATCTGTACTACCATCTTTACTCCTTACTACCATCTTTACTCCCTACTACCATCTGTACTACCATCTTTACTCCCTATTACCATCTTTACTACCTATTACCATCTTTACTACCTATTACCATCTTTACTCCCTACCACCATCTTTACTCCCTACTACCGTTTTTAATCCCTACTACCTTTTTTACTCCCTATTACCATCTTTACTACCTATTACCATCTTTACTCCCTACTACCATCTTTACTCCCTATTACCATCTTTACTCCCTACTACCGTCTTTAATCCCTACTACCATCTTTACTCCCTATTACCATCTTTACTCCCTACTACCATCTTTACTCCCTATTACCATCTTTACTCCCTACTACCGTCTTTAATCCCTACTACCATCTTTACTACTATCTTTACTCACTACTACCATCTTTACTCCCTACCACCATCTTTACTCCCTACTTCCATCTTTACTCCCTACTACCGTCTTTAATCCCTACTACCATCTTTACTACCATCTTTACTCCCTACTACCATCTTTACTCCCTATTACCATCTTTACTCCTTACCACTGACAGTTGTGTCTTAGTAGAACTAAGTTCTTAAGCATTGGTATTATACCAGGCCCTCCCACCTGTCCCATCAGTCTTACCCCTGGTTCCAAGATCTTGTCCATTTGAGGCCAGAGATAGTACTTCAGGCCCTCCCCAGCCCCTGGTAGAGTCACACCCCGGATAAACAGGATGAAGAGCATCAGGTATGGGAACGTTGCTGTGAAGTACACCACCTGTGGTCACAGATGAAGATACACTTGAACAGACAGACACACACACACACATGAAAATATTGTACAGACTGAAACAGGGAGGGACTACCTGAACTTGGCCAATAAGAAGCACTTATTTTAGTTTTCCTTTGCAAAACGTTTTGCTGCGGTGTGCCCTAATGAATTTGATCCTGTTGTTTTAGTCTGTATGGGAGGCTGGCAGCTCACCTTGCCTGTAGATTTGACTCCCTTCCAGATGCAGAAGTAGCAGATGATCCAGGCCAGCAGCAGACACAGAGCCAGGTCCCAATGCACAGCACCCAGAGACACATTATCTGATGTCCTCAACACCCGATGACTGGGGAACAACACACACACACACAGGAATGTACACACACACCCCAGTCAGGTCAGTAAGACGCTCAGAGCCAGAGCATGCAGCTTAGACCATTGCGTCACGGCAGTTCACTAATTTCTAGCAAGAAGGGAGAGTACTTGATCATAGTAAATGGAAACAGCGCATTTTCTGAAATTGTTATTTGTTTTATGCTTTCCCCAAATGTAGCTCTAACTTAAACCATATCGAAATGCCTAAATTTAACCTTTTCAGTAGTTTCTCTTTTAACCCTGTAACCACGAGAAATTAATGGGTCGATGTTCATCCAATTACGTCAAATCCCGAAGTGAAACTATGCGATCATGTTGTACACATGCACGCACGCACGCACACACACACACACACACACACACACACACACACACACACACACACACACACACACACACACACACACACACACACACGAACAGAATAAGGTTAGACACCCTACCAGGACCCTCTATGTACGACATACCATCTTAGACAGTGTTTTATTTCAGAGATCCTCTACCCACACAAATCTAACGTATACAAATTCACAGTGACAGCCGACCCGACTGAAAAACGTTTTATTTTTCCAACTTTATGGTCTCCATATGGAGCCGCGGACAAAATAGCATCGGCATGATAAATACAAATGTTCCATTTCACCCAGCTTTAGTTTAGACTTGTAAACCAGAAGAAAGGACACATATTGTTCTCGTTTAGAAGAAAACGCTTTAGAGTGCTGTTCTCAGCCCATTTTCCAATCCTGCACCACCCGGATACACCATCAGGAATGTATCATGTGGGAAGAACCATGGCCTCTTACGAAATCACCTACATTTGAGTCTTGTCTAAAAAAAACAAGATCACGGAACTTGAACCCAAAGGAATCCGTATCGAGCGCTGTAATTGGTCGTTTTATGGTTCTCTCCAGGCAGTAGTTGGCTAATTTCCCTTACCCTGTGTTCTACTGGGCTGCTGGGCCGTTGGGCGGGCCCTATTATGACTCACACCCCACTGATAAAGAAAATCCACGCTGTCGGTGTAGCTTTAGTCATGGGATGTGTGTGTGTGTGTGTGTGTGTGTGTGTGTGTGTGTGTGTGTGTGTGTGTGTGTGTGTGTGTGTGTGTGTGTGTGTGTGTGTGTGTGTGTGTGTGTGTGTGTGTGTGTGTGTGTGTGTGTGTGTGTGTGTGTGTGTGTTTTTATGTGTGCGTGTACATTTCAGAGGTTATCATTGGTTTCAAACTTACGCCCAAAACTCCTCCTCGGGAGACGTGATCTTCGTGGTTTCATTACTGAATGAGAAAGAGGGGGTAAACCAATGAAAAAGCAGTGAGAAATAGCAAAAGGAACCTTATGATGTACGATACAGTAATCTCAACGTACCTCATCAACACTCAGTGTATGTGAATACAATAAAGGGACCTACCTGAACAAGTAGTAATCACTGATGTCAGTCTGATTGTGGAGGAAGGACCAGTCTGAGTACAACTGGGAGAGGTTTGGGTTTAATAACATGGTGCTAAACTTGTGGCAGTTCTCTGTGAGAATGTTAGAGAGAGAGAGAGAAATAGAGAGAGTGAGCGAGAGAGAGAGAGAGAGAGAGAGAATTAGTGAGTGAGTCAGTGTGTGTGCGTCAATAGGTACGTGCACATGCATACGTTCACATGTGCATCTATGTGTCTGTGTGTGTGTCTGTTAGTTCCTGTACCAGTATTCCACTCGTTGTCACAGGTGGACCAGGGCAGTGGATTCTTGAAGGAGTTGAAAAGGTAGAACAGACCCCAGGCTAGCACCACTATGTAATAGATGTTCAAGTACGCCACAATCACTTGGGATGCAATTCCCACTCCTGCAGATGGAAAAGCAAAGCCAGGTTAACACGTGATAAGGTGACCGTTCTTTAAATAACTTAGCACAGTGGTCACAACCATGGATCTGGAGAACTATAGGGCGTGCAGGCTTTTGGTCCAGCCCAGCACTACAATACCTAAATAAACAAACATCTCATTGAGACTTTGATAAGTTGAATCGGGAGTGTTTGAACTGGGCTGGACCCAAAAGCCTGCTTACTACCTAGCAAATATGACATACAAATATCTAATGTATTTGTTTTCAATCACTGTCTTTGTATACAGCAGCATCTCATGAGTTTAGCCTGAAACAACACATTTGAATCCCTGTCTTGACTGTCATAGGGCCCGTTTCAAAGATAATGGATAGTCCTGCACTAAAAAAGCAATTTTAACAGTTAAATGTAACTAAATGTAATCAAAAATGTAATCTAAGTAATCCCCAAAAGTAACTATTTATCATGAGAGGGTGATAAATAATAACTAGTAATGCTGCATACTCCAAGAAAGGATACAATCTCACCTTTCTGGCAAAAATAGTTATACAAGGTCAAGTACACAGTACAAATATTTTATATGATGTATTTCCTATTCAACAAAACTGAAGGAATAAGGCTTGAAATTACATATGCTTTCTAAATATAATATAATCAAATTAGAAAACAAATAACTAGAAGATTTCACCTTCAGAATAAATGTAAAATACATATTTGAATGTTTAGTGTTAGACAAAATGTGTGTATTTTCTAAATGTCTCTCTTGATCAAAACGTCTGTCCCCATCGCTGTGAACATCACACTGAACCGTAGCTTGGCTTCCTGAACTCGTTAGGAACGTGCCTTTCATCTCATACTGTGACAAGCAGATAGTGTTTTTTGTTTAAAATATATTAATTATTTTAATTTACTGGCTATAAATCGATCTCTGACTGTGCTACAGCAATGGGATTCCAGGCATATGCGTTGTTAGTGGCTGTGATGTAGTGTTCAGCCAGGTAGGAGGGACACCCCAGCTTCAAGTGGTGTCAGATTTCACATCCTTCTTCACACAAAAGAGACATACTCCTGTGTCCGCGAGAATCAGGGCTACTGCTCAATGCAAGCCATTTCGACCCATGGTGTCCACAGATCCCTTTATAAGTGAAAATGTCAGTCAGAAACTGTACCAGAACCACGGGGGACCTGCTGAAGACTGCTGCAAGCTCTCACAGTCTTATGTCAGAATTAGACGTTCATCCATGTTTCGCAAACGTCAAATTTCGAAGTGTTTAAGGTTAAGTTTAGGCATCAACTCCGAATTCCTAAAGTTAAGCATTAATTCCGAATGGTTAAGGTAAGGGTTAAGTGTTGGGTTAGGCTTAAAATAAAAATACAAAAAAACACTTTCTATGGCTGGATTCGTACATGCAACTTTTGGAACCAGAGCCATATGCTTACGCCCATCCACCGTCCTCATCCACAACACCCTAGTAAAACTAGCAAAACCAGCAAAACTTAAACCTACTTGAAGGTAACAGCGCACACTGTTGCCCCTAGTGTCCAGTTTCCACGTCATCTCCCAACGTCCTCAGACATGGATAGATGTCGAATACTGACTTGTATCACAGGTGACCTGACTGGAATGTTCACTATAGGCTGTGTCTGGGGAACTGTTCCATAATGTAATAATGTAAGGAGCAGACAGAGTGATCACCTTCAAACATGGGACATATCTTCCTCCAGGCTGTGACCCCGCCCTCACTGGTGTACTGGCCCAACGCCGTCTCCAGGAAGAACACAGGGATACCACAGAAGAAGAGGAACACAAAGTAGGGGATAAAGAAGACACCTGCGGAGGGTCAGAAACACCAATGAAGAAGAGTGTTTACTCTATGAAAGGTGTGTTGCTATGGTAAATGGTTAAATAGAACAGCAGGAAGGATACAAAGATAAAGCCATTAATGACAAAACATTTTGTGTGAATAGACCAAGTAAAATGCTTATTGACATTTCGGTTGTGTGATGGTCCAGTATTACCGTACAGTAGTTAGAACATGTTCTTTAGCTACGATTCCATGAAAAGAGTTGACAGCTGAATAGATATCCTTCATAAGGAAATGAATTCCCTTTCCAGGGAATAAAGAGGGCCATTGAGGCTGCACAAAAGCAATTGCAGGACTGGCATCTTTGTTTTATAGAATGCATACATGTTTTGTTGCTCACAGAATATTAGAGGTGACACAAGGGTTAACTCCCTCAGGCAACATATTTCTCTCTCTCTCTCTCTCTCTCTCTCTCTCTCACTCTCTCACTCACTCACTCACTCACTCACTCACTCACTCAAGTGGTGTAGTGGTCTAAGGCACTACATCTCAGTGCTAGAGGCGTCACTTCAGAGACCCCGGTTCGAATTCAGGCTGTATCACAACCGGTCGTATTTGGGAGTCCCATAGGGCGGCGCACAATTGGCCTAGTGTCGTCCGAGTTTGGCCAGTTAAATAAAGGTTCAATAAAACAATTATCTAAATTCAATTCAAGGGGCTTTATTGGCATGGTAAACATATGTTAACATTGCCAAAGCAAGTGAAATAGATAAACAAAAGTGAAATAAACAATGAAAAGTAAATATAAGTTAGGAAGTACAGCTCAGTTTCCTCTTCTCTTGAGTTTTGGTTGGGTCTTATGTCCTGGGGCTCTGTGGGGTCTATTTGTGTTTGTGTGTTTAGATGGGGCAGTGCTAGTTTACTTACCTCCTCCGTTCTTGTAGCACAGATAAGGGAAGCGCCATACATTGCCCAGGCCAATGATCTCACCAGCCATGGATAGCAGGAATTCAGTCTTGTTGGACCACTTGCCCCTCTCCTGCTGAACCCCATCCTCAGGGCTCCCTTTCTGGGCCTCTGAGTCCACGGGTCCTCCGGGAGTTGACCCTCCAGCCATTTCCTCTTCCATGTTCGCTCACTTTCTCTTAATTTCAAAATGCTTTATTGGCATGACATTTTGTAAATATTGCCAAAGCTCTCTCTCACGCACGCATGAACAAACACACTTTTCCCCCCTCTGTCTCTCTCTCTCACACACGTACACTCCTTTTATCTCTCTCTTTCTTCCTCTATCCCTCTTGTTGTTAAATCTGTTGTGGACTCTGTGTTTACATCTTCTGTTACTCAGAGGCTCTCTTCAACACAATATGTCCCAATCAAGCCAGATTAAGTCTTTGTTCTGTTAGAGAGCCTGAGGCTTGATCCTAATGCAGACTTTCTACTGTTCCGAGGACACTAGCATTCATGACTAGGCTATTTGCTTGCTTATATCAGTTAATTATGCAGTCAGTCAAAGCCTATATGCACCAATGCATAAAAATCAATAATTGATTGTTTTAGATATCCACAAGACATTGAAGTTAAGGTGCATTCCTCCATGGATTACATGCAGTAATGCACAATGCCGTAATGCAACGCAATACAATCATGCAGATGCAGATTTCTAGGCTATTTAGCTTGAACTTTTATTCAAGCACATGCTAAAATCAAATAGTTTGCCATTTATTTGTTTGGAAAAAAAAGTATCCATGCATGCAAGAAGTAAAAAGTGAGTAAAACACCATAATTTCTGTGAATCCTCCATGTATTAGTTGCAATCATGCAATTATGCATGCAAAATATATCCTACAACTCACCCACTATTTTAACGCAATAGATCCTGCTTTTCCACACAGCTGGTAGGAGTGCATGAAGCAGTTCCTTTGGCTGTACAGACAGAGTGGTCTTTGGAAAGAATGTTGAAGAGGGAGTAGGGGCGTGTCTACAAACTCCAAAGCCTTCACATGTTATTGAAATGAACCAGGAGGATAGCCTGTAACAGCTATTTAGGATGATACAGTAAAACAGCCTGCCATTGTGGAATGCCATTGATATGTGGAAGAGAGTTGACACAGTTTAACAAAATATTTATTCAACTACATAATTTAAATAAATAAATGAAAGAAAATAAGTAACTGTTTGGTTATTTATTTTGCATTGGACTTTCCTATTCCATAATGTGATGAATAACAAAGAATTAGGTAGACTATTTATTTCAATCCCTCAGTCAGGCTGTCACTGGAATGTCTGGAAATTCTTGTCATAATAATGGCTGATGGTTGTTTGCGATATCTCTCTGCAACACAGACCTAAAGTAAATACAACTGCTCTTCAAATAACACGGTCACAATGTGAAGTAATTTAGATATGTTTATTCCATCCATGCATTCCCCTGTAGTGTACTTTCTTCATAATGTAAGAAAAAAAACGAATTGCCAGGGAGCGACCGTTTATAATATAATATAATAATAATAGGGTGCTTTCAATACAACTGGAAACTCGGAAAAATAAGAGGTCAAGTTGCCGGGTTGCCGACATGGAATTCCGATGACCGTTCAAAACTATTTATTCCCAGTCGGTACTCGTTTTTTTTCGAGTTCCCAGTTGTCTTGAATGCACTGAAGTCGGAAGTCAGAGATTTCCGAGTTTAGAGTTCAGAGTTCAGTTTCCGAGTTCCGAGTTCACGGTTGTTCTGAACGCGACATCATACCTTTATTTTATTTGATTCCAAGTACAAATGACAAATCTCACAAATATTCATTATACAAATGATCAGCAATCAACAACTTACATCACTACATCAAACATGTCTAACGCAAAACAAAACACACAGGTAAAAACAAGAAGAGACTAAATGCATACATATAAAAAACACATTAAAAAAAGTATAAATTGTATTCACTCAGAAAAAATATCATAACGATTCAAGAACATGTAATTATTTGTGTTATTAACTATGGATAATGTCTCAACTAGATGATTAAATTCAATCAGAAATATTTAAATCACAATCATTTCAATGGTATTGACATCATTGCAATAGTAACATACTATATCCTTCATGTCAAAAACATGGATTGTATTCAAAAAGCTAAATATGAGTTCATCATCATGTTCTAACAAATACATAGATACATTTTCCATTCAAGGAACCAATTTACGCCTAGAGGTAAATTATTTTGGAACATGCTTTTCCTGACGCGGCATCATACCTCAGTGGGAGCAACTTGGAATGATGACGTACTCTGTGACGTTTCTACCAGGAAACGAATGTAAACATAACAATCGAAAGAGAAACGCAAATGCATTCGCATGATTCTACAAAAGATCTCTCGATGCTGGGTGCTAAATACGACTTTGCAGCACGGGTCGAAATGTATGGTTAGCTAGAATATACGATTGCCAATTCTAGAAGAGGTTCAACGAAGTAGCGATAAACCGGTAAGATTGCTAGATTTCCTGCTAGTAACGTAAGCTAGTTATATTTCATATAGACTATACCCGATGTGATAAACATATTGCTGGTGTTTAATAGCAGCTTAGTGAATGTTGTTCGTCTATTTGACATGCACACACACGTCCTCATCTATGCACTTCGGGGTGCAGAGAAATTGCAACAAGCTGATTACATGTCGACAGACAGTCTGCCAACCAGGAAGAACCTAATGCTGTTGTTGGAAACATATTGGTGCAATTCACATGTTGTTGGAAACATTGGTGCAATTCACATAGTTATATCCTTGAGAAATATGAGAACAGATATTCGAAAATATAAAATGTCAGGCTGAAGATTAACCTAGCCTACTCCTCATCCACTATCCACTATAAACCGATGCAATGACATTGTATACTGCTCTTCCCAGGTCCAGGCATGTTTGCCATAAGGGCACCTGAGGAGGAGTCCTCAGAGATGGTGGAGGAGATGGACACGTCAGAGGCTGTCTGGTGCTGGTATTACCTAGCTGAGTGTGGAGTGTGGCACATGTTTGAGGTACAGGACATATCACTCCACCTATGCATTCGTTGTCTGTCCATCCATCTCGCTTGATCTATCGATCCATCCCTTCATTATTTCATCCCTCCTCCCACTCATTGCATCCATCCATCCCTCCATCCCTTCACTCTCTCCACCCATTCCATGCACTGTAATCTCATTTGCAATTTGTTCTGGTTGTGGCAGATTGATCCAAGTGCTGCATGCTCTGTGACCAGCGAGCAGATAGAACAGAATTACAGCAGGAATCAACACGGAGTCATGGAGTTTTACACTGCCAAGTACACCTACAGACTGGACTTCTCAGGTACCAAGAACACTACAGTACTGGCACACATCTGTACAGTATCATTAAAAATCATTGGATATGTTTGAGTGCCTCTCTAATTGGCTGATCTTTGTTTCACAACCAGTCATGAAGCAGATCAATGTCACGACCGGGAAACAACGGCCAATCAAACGGGCCTTCCATTCTGCCACTGGCTTTAGGTGAGTCTGAGCTGTACCAACAGGCCTGTAACTGTATAACACAGACATGCAGGTCACCCACAGGCCTGTAACTGTATAACTCAGACATGCAGGTCAACCACAGCCCTGTAGTTGTATAACTAAAACATACAGGTCACCCACAGTCCTGTAGTTGTATAACTCAGACATACAGGTCACCCACGGGTCTATAACTGTATAACTCAGATATACCGGTCACCCACAGGCTTGTAGCTGTATAACTCAGACATACAGTTCACCCACAGGCCTGTAGCTGTGTAACTCAGAAATACAGAGCTCTAAGTGCTCTCTCCATTTGCTCTGTGTTCATTTTCACTTCCTGGATCTTACTTCCTGGAGTTTATTTTAGTCTATTGTGCATCCTGTTCTATTGTTAAACATAATGCATGTTGTGCTACATTTTGGGTGAAAGTAAAAGGATGTGTAACTAAGGGCATTGACATCATAACCACCCAGCAGTTGGACCCGGGCCTGACCTGTATAGTATGTGTCTGAATTGTGTATATGTATCTGTCACCTTCGCCCAGGTTTATTTGTGATAATCTGGCCCTGCCGGTGCCCTGCCATTGGGAGAGAATAAATACAGACGAGCCTTATCAGGTAAGGGAACAAGGATGTGTGTGGACAATATGCTGTGTATCTAGTCCGTTCAGACAGAGAGCTTTAAAGTACTGTAAAGTACACAGGTTTTTCCCTGTGTGAAATGACACAGGGAAAAGGTATTGAACACATGAAGAAAGGGAGGTTCAAAAAGGCATGGAAAGCCAAGACAACAGCTGAAAACTATCAGTTATTAAAAAGCAATCCAGCCCCGTCAGTGCAAATTAATATCAGCTGGTTCAGTCCCAACTGATGGCCTACAAAAAGGTCTCATTGCCAAGGTGTCACACAAGGCACATCTCATGATGGGTAAATGCAAAGAGCTGTCTCAAGACATTCGCAACCTAATTGTTGCAAAACATAATGATGGCATTGGTTATAGGCGCATTTCTAACTTCTGAATGTTCCAGTAAGCACTGTTGGGGCCATAATACGGAAGTGGAAAGACAATAATTTCACCATAAATTTACCTCGACCAGGTGCTCCTCGCAAGATTTCTGACAGAGGAGTGAAAAGAATAATCAGAAGAGTTGTCCAAGAGCCAAGGACCACTTGTGGAGAGCTTCAAAAATACCTGCAATTAGCAGGTACTGTTGTCTCAAAGAAAACATTAAGTAATGCACTCCACCGCCATGGCCTGTATGCACGCTCACCACGCAAGACTCCATTGCTGAAAAAAAAGCATGTTGAAGCTCGTTTAAAGTTTGCTGCACAACATTTGGAAAAGCCAGTGAAATACTGGGAGAATATAGTGTGGTCAGATGAGAGCAAAATTGAACTGTTTGGATGTCATAATACACACCATGTTTGGAGGAGAAATGGCACTGCACATCACCCTAAAAACACCATACCAACAGTGAAGTTTGGAGGTGGGAACATCATGGTGTGGGGCTGCTTTTCAGCAAATGGTACTGGCAAACTTCACATAATTGAAGGAAGGATGAATGGGCAAATTTACGAGGAGCACCTGGTCGAGGTAAATTTATGGTGAAATTATTGTCTTTCCACTTCCGTATTATGGCCCCAACAGTGCTCACTGGAACATTCAGGAGCTTAGAAATGCGCCTATAACCAATGCCATCATTATGTTTTGCAACAATTAGGTTGCGAATGTCTTGAGACAGCTCTTTGCTTTTACCCATCATGAGATGTGTCTTGTGTGACACCTTGGCAATGAGACCTTTTTGTAGGCCATCAGTTGGGACTGAACCAGCTGATATTAATATGCACTGACAGGGGGCTGGATTGCTTTTTAATTACTGATAGTTTTCAGCTGTTGTCTTGGCTTTCCATGCCTTTTTTAACCTCCCTTTCTTCATGTGTTCAATACTTTTTCCCTGTGTCATTTCACATTATTACACATAACTTAATTTCTGAACTTATTTGTTTTGGTTTCTTTGTATGTATGGATTACTTGGGTTGTTACCAACATCTGGTGAAAATGTCATGTCAATAGCACCTTTGGAAAAATATTTACTGAGAAAAATGGTGACGTCTTCAATACTTATTTCACCCGCTGTATGCTTATGACAAGTCTTATAATGCATTATACCTGTCAGTGTTAAACTGATATTCAGCGACATGACGGTGCCGCGAGTAGCACCGCAGATGTTGCAGATGAGCGCAGTGCAAGACGATTCACTGACAGAGTATCATAGTGTATCTGCACATGTGCAGGACGGCACTTCAATCTTCTACAACGTGATGGCTGCGGGACAACGATGGAGAGGTTGCACTTCAGTGCTCTTAGTTATTGTTGAAATCGGCCCGAAATTGCTGTTTACTTTGTGCATTGCTGACTCTACCTTTAAAGACCAAGTTCAGTCAAAACAGTGTTTTTCCTGTGCATTCGGAAAGTATTCAGACCCCTTGACTTTTTCCACATTTTGTTACGTTACAGCCTTGTTTTATCATCAATCTACACACAATACCCCATAATGACAAAGTGACATTTTTTGTAAATGTATTAAAAATAAAAAACGGAAAAACCTTATTTACATACAGTACCAGTCAAAAGTTTGGACACACCTACTCATTCCAGGGTTTTTCTTTATTTTTACAGTTTTCTACATTGTAGAATAATAATGAAGACATCAAAACTATGAAATAACACATATGGAATCATGTAGTAACCAAAAAAGTGTTAAACAAATCAAAATATATTTGAGATTCTTCAAAGTAGCCACCCTTTGCCTTGATGACAGCTCTGCACACTCTTGGCATTCTCTCAACCAGCTTCATGAGGTAGTCACCTGACAGAGCTTGAGAGGATCTGCAGAGAAGAATGGGAGAAACTCCCTAAATACAGGTGTGCCAAGCTTGTAGCGTCATACCCAAGAAAACTCTAAGCTATAAACGCTGCCAAAGGTGCTTCAACAAAGTACTATGTAAAGGGTCTGAAAACATGTAAATGTGATATTGACAGGTTTTTAAAAAATCTTAAATCCAGTTTTTGCTTTGTCATTATAGGGTATTGTGTGTAGGTTGATGAGGGGAGGGAAACAATTTAATCAATTTTAGAATAAGGCTGTAATGTAACAAAATGTGGAAAAAGTCAAGCAGTCTGAATACTTTCCCAATGCACTGTATTTATTTCCACACTATGAAGTTCAAATAATTCTGTAAAATTATGATAATTACCTTTTAGTGTAAGAGCTGTTTAAAAAGCTGTTTTGGGATAAATTGAAATTTGGCCTGCCTGGTGACAACACCAGGCGGAAAATGTGTTAATAGAACAATAAGAAAGAGAGTTTCAAACCTCTCTGCCAATAAAAGCTAGTTTTCAGTTTTCCCCTCCCCACTCAGAATACTCCCTCCCAGACAGTCCTAGCTAAATTCTTGCTTGAGAAATCGCTCTTTACTAAGAAACTATTTTTGTTTCTTTTTGACCATTTGAATTGAAAACATTCACAGTAAGGAACTTAATTGTTTCCCAGAAATGATTTGATATTGAGATAAAAACGACTGCATTGGACCTTTAAGTAAAGTGTTATCAATCTACCATGACTCTGTTGAACTGTGTCATTGATATGCAGTATACCCATGTCTGATTGACTGTTCTCTTTCAGCTCGTATAATTAGGAATTAGAATACTAGTAATTTAATAGGATCTCTATTTTTCAGCTTGTCTCATTGGCCAGAGACACTTATGAATTCAAGGAAGTGGTCAGACTCTATGAAAGGACCATGTGTCACCCTATCAAATCTATCCAGAGGATACAGAACCTGGATCTGTGGGAGTTCTTTTGCAGGTAGAGCTGTGTGTGTGTGTTTAGAATGATGGTTTGAATTAGATAGGTAGACCTTTCTCGATAACTTATTAGAGATCTTTTGGTTGGAAAACATACTTAACCTAAAGGCTGAGACTGATCAATTCTTTGTGTATTTTTTACTCCTTGATTTCCAATTTCTAAAGGAAAAAACAACAACTGCGCAAGATAAAGCGAGTTGTGGACATTGAGGAGAAAATGTTATTTCATGGAACAGGCCACAGCAACGTACAGGCTATATGCACATATAACTTTGACTGGAGGCTAACTGGGAGCCACGGGGACGTCTATGGCAGAGGTAGATTCCACTTGTGTCCTGTCGTGAAATCGTAACTTTCCCACAATTTCCAGGTTTTCCAGAAATCCCGGTTAGAGTATTCCTGGATTTCCTGCTTATTCCTGCCTGATTCCAAGAATATTCCAATTTTGGTTTCTTGAAAACCTGGGAATTTTGGGAAAGTTACTGGAGTTACTGAAACTGTTCAAACATAACATTCTAATACCATCTTTCCCATCATTTCTCAGGGAGTTATTTCGCCCGAGACGCCAAGTATTCCAGCAAATTCTGCCTTACGACGGGGAAACATAACTTTGCCTTGCAGAAGCACGGACTAGCCCCGCCGATATTTTCAAGTGAGCCTCCATATAAGACCATGTTCCTGGCCAGAGTGCTGGTCGGCGAGTCCACGTTAGGCAACCCGCTCTTCTGCCGACCGCCATCCAAGGACATGAGCTACAGCAATTTCTTCGACAGCTGTGTGGACGACCTCGCCAACCCAAAGATCTACGTCATCTTCGACTGCAACCAGATTTACCCAGAGTATCTCATTGAGTTCTACTGACGCCTATGGGGTGATCAGGGACGTTATTACTCGATGTACAGGGGATGGACTTTTTTTTACAAGAATGGGATTGGGATTGGGATTCACAAACATCGGGGGAAAGGTCAAGAGAGGAAGGACTCAATGGACGGCCATGATGACTTCCTGCTGTTTGATACAAGGCCTGACTGGGACTTGGATCATAAGAAGTGCCTTAATGGATCACTATGGCAGAACAAAGAAAGCAATAGAAGAGGACTATGTTTCTACAAAAGCTGTAGAGGTTGTATAGAGTGGTTTGTCTATTTACTGTATTTAGCGCCTTGTGGGTCGGTCAGGGCGAGAGGTGGCGTATTTGAAAAAAATGAAAAGTAACTACACATTGTTGGAGTGTTCCCTAAACGGATTAGCAATGTTTCAACCTGCCACAGAGGAGCTTTTGGCAGGATCACCGTGTTTTATCGAAACGTTGAGAATACGTTTCGGGAGCGTTCTAACAGTGTGCAGGTATTATTTTTTTATTTTCCTTTGACTGTTTGGGTCCAACCAGACCATAATCAAGCAAAGCAAAAAACCTAAACACACTTCTACTGAGTGTGTAGACTGGGTAACTACTTTGGTGACCAGGATGCAATAACTCACTATTGCACAGTAACCGCAAACAAGTGAACAGTTGGCAACAATAAAGTACAGAAACATTTGACTTGCTCTACTGTATAAAATAACCTGATTTCATAGATAGACATTTTACAAGAGCAGATTACTGTACAGTTACAATTAATATATACTGTAAATATATAACAAATATAGTTACCAAAGAAATTGGAATTCTAGGAAAGCTAAATAGTATTGGAGCAACTCTATGTGAAATGTAACTTAACAGACAAAGCAAACACTGCAGTTGTACTATCACATCATACCATGCATGAGGCTTTATAGTCAGCTCGTCTCTGTGTACTGTACTGTAGCAGATGCGTTTTCTAAATGAAAGCTAGGATATAGGCTTAGCTAGTGTTGCTAAGCTAAGAAACTGGATGGATCTCTTTGGGGACCGTTTGTACAAGTCAAGTAATTGATTGCCTGAGTTTATTGAGGCCAAGACCTTAGGCCAAGATGGCTTTTAAAGGCCAATATGTCTTAAAATCTATTGCTTTTTCCTTCACCTCTATTTGTACCGTGATCTGACAATGCATTAGGCTACCTGTATATGTGTACGTAGTTGATATATGCATGATAAGCACTCTCTTACCCCTAAACAATCTACCTCCCTCATTCTGCACATCATACATTGTTCAAGAATGAAATACCAACATGAATATTTTCTTGAGCTGAATTAAAATTGTCTATCCTCTTCATGAGAGGTTGTCAAACTATGTCATAATGACAGTATTTTCGCGTTAATTTAAAGTCATGTTATGTTGGTCAGTACTTCATGTCCTCTGCTTTGATGTATTAACTGGATATAGGTTTTAATTAGGCCTACTGTTGTAATACACTGTAAATAAACCAAAATGTTATACGTGTATGTTTACCGGCGCTAGTCATGTTGATCTGTTTCCTACAAATACTACGAAAGAACATTGAAGGTTAGGCGACAGGGAAACAATGGAGGGAAATTAAATGCTGTGCATCTAATTGGCCACATGGTGGCAGTGCAACACAAGATTACACCATAAACTATGCTCTATCATATTTGAGTTAACAAATTACGTTAAAGCATGGGATTGACTGATATCCCCCCCCCCCCCAGAGATGACATAACCTTGCATCATTACTTTGTACACTTCATATAAAGTTATTGTGAGTTAGTCTTTGTTTTCTCACAGGTGCAGATTAGAAGAAAGTTATAGAACGAAAACAAATGTAATACATATCAGTTTTTGTAACCTCATTTGTATTGCTTTGGGAACACAAAGAAATATATCTCCAGTGGAAAATTGGATTGTCTAAAAGGCAAGTTGTTGCTAACTCAATCACATCAGATGGTAGACGTAGTATCTAGTATATATTCAAACCTTGAACAGAGTTGATTATTCTACAATAATATAACATGGTTGTTTACTTATCACTTATCCTGAGTTTGTTTTCAGTCTGATTATGATTTAATTTCCATCATTAACCCCTAGATGTTCAGTCTGAAGAGAGACACATCTGAGTATAATTATGTGGCAGGCTGCTTAAAAGAGGGGGAACTAGATAGACGCATCAAATCCATCTGTAGAATACAGAACCTGGACCTCTGGGAATTGTACTATAGGTAAGAGGAAGTAGAATTTACATCATCAGCAGCAGCATCATCATAATATTATAAAAATGTCTCCATAAATAGATGTAGTACAATGTACATTTCCTTTCCAATTTGGTGGTATTCTATCACTATTGGTATTGTATTGACCATTGTACAAACTATTGGTCACTAAATCCGTCTAGAAGGACCATGTAAAAACGGTTGGCTGGTATGCCCTCACCCGTCTGAGCGGTCGGCTGTGAATGCCCTCACCCGCTATATACTTATAACTGATTGGTTTGGTTCTGTCCTCTATAATGCTTATCCGGTTAGAACCTGATGTTGAGGCCTATCACTGTACTCTTGATAGTCACCACCACACACACACAGACACAGCTGTTTCCATTTGAAGATGTTTATTTGATTTTGGTGAAATGAATGACTTGGAATCTTATTGTTGTGGTTCTATAAGACAAAGATATGAACACATGTAAACAGTATTAGTTGAGTGCTATAACTATACAATATACATACATATATGTACATTAATAAATGGCAAATGGCATTACACTTATAATAGCTATAAAGACAGCATCAATATACTGTATATATAAACTTAAATATTCACCTCTTGGAGAGAGAGAGAGAGAAACCCATTTTTTCTTTCTTTAACCTTTATTTAACTAGGCAAGTCAGTTAAGAACAAATTCTTATTTACAATGACGGCCTACACCGGCCAAACTCGGACGTCGCTGGGCCAATTGTGCGCCGCCGTATGGGACTCTCAATCACGGCCGGTTGTGATACAGTCTGGATTCGAACCAGGGTGTCTGTAGTGACGCCTCTAGCACTGAGATGCAGTGTGTTAGACCACTGCACCACCTTGAGTGCGAAACTGCCAGGCTGAGACTTTAACAGATCTGCCCTGGCGCCACACAGTAATATATTACTCTGCGCATGAGCAAGCTCCAAGAACTGTCTGAGATGACTCTAGATCTAGAAGCTCGCCCATGACAGCACAATAAAACACCTTAACAAAGGCCACTATGGAAAACGCTGTGGTTGCGTGCGCATGCAAAATACTATGTTTACCAATACAACAATTAAACCACTTCTGCAAAAGTACTTGTGCAACCAATGCAAAAACACGTATGGCAGTACGGAATAATACTACATATTATAAACAATAGGCAAGGCAATGTTGGCAACTCTAACATGAAATAATAGTAACTGCCATACAGTAGAACATATATCTGAAAGCTATCAAAGTAACAGTAAGTAATTAGTGGTAATTACCTATTATTACACAGCATGTAAAACCCCCAATAAACCCCATGCAACTTACATTTCGATACACGCACAACATGCAGACATTCGTGCTACTGTCGACAACAAAAGGTCCGAAGAAACATGCGCCTTCTCCCTTGGGACGACGATAACGTTTTGACCTGAGTGGGCGGGGGCAGGGTCCAGATGTGCATTTCCAAGCGCTCTGATTGGTTGGGAATGGCAGGGCTATGATGGGTGAGGGATAGTTTAGGTAGGCAGATTTAAGGGAAATTGAAGGGACTGTGAGGGGTGTTAGGTAGAGAGGAGAGGAGCAGGCCGGCCTTTTTTATTTTTTATTTTACAACCATTGTGATTCTATTTTTAAAGGATTGTGATTCTATTTTTAAAGGAAAAAGATTCAGTTGGGAAGGTTTCAAGGTGTTACAGCGGTCAAGGAGGAAAGCTGTTTCATGGAATAAAAGTCAGCAACGTACACTCAATTTTTACATACAATTTCGACAACAGGTTAGCTGGTATCCACGGCCATGTTCTTGGCAAAGGTAAGTGATGATGAAACAGGCTATACATAAATATTGCATGTATGATAACAGGTACAATCTCTCTGGTGCAATAACCCCATTATTAACCATCTTCTTCCTTTTATGTAGGATCCTACTTTTCAAGATTTGCCTCATATGCAGATAAGTACAGTCCATTGAACACTGATCCAGTACCTCTGTTTGGTGAGGCAACACAAGACTTCAGTAACCTAAAGACCAAAACCATGTTTCTGTGCCAGGTGATAGTTGGGAAAACTACACTGGGAAATAAAGATTTCCTCAAGCCTGATGACAAAAGTGCTATAAACTTCCATGACAGTTGTGTGGACAATGTCATGTATCCAATCATTTTTGTCATATTTCATCCCAATCAGATATATCCAGAGTACTTAATTCAGTACTATATAAATTACGATGGAGACCGGGTGAACTACAAAGAGTTGTCATGTCCAATATGAACTGTAAGCTTATCATTTGAATAGGTTGAATGGACATGTTGCATCAAAATTAATGCAATTGCTATTCATTGTTGTTTTAAACAGTGGCCAATTCTCAATGGAAATAATTTATATCGAGATGGATTGTGTAATAGGGGCGGCAGGTAGCCTAGCGTTTAGAGTGTTGGGCCAGCCACCGAAAGGTCGTTGGTTCGAATACCCGAGCCAACAAGGTGAAAAACCTGTCGATGTGTCCTTGAGCAAGGCACTTAACCCTAATTTGCTCCAGGGGCTGACCCTGTAGGTAGGCCATCATTGTAAATAAGAATTTGTTCTTAACTGAGTTGCCTAGTTAAATAAAAAATAATAATAGGCTGTTGGATGGTTGAGTTATAACTCTATTTGATAGTTGAATGTTATTGAGTGAGTTTACCTGCTACGTTTATGGGCTTCCTTAACAATGTAAATGTAAAATGTAATGTTGTGAATTTGTAAGCCTATATTGATAGTGATATCAAAGTCCTCGCTCATTCACGGTAATAGTATTCGTAGTACGCTCAGCAGTAATCAACTAGGGCTCGAGAGACTCCTGTTGGAACTTTGACCTCGTGATTGATTTCACTCGTTTTTGTTTGTAGAAAAGTAAAGAAAACTGCCTGTTAAAACGGAAAAGTAAATTATAACCTAGTAGTCTAGCCTGGTCGACGTGACCCACAGCGAAAGGAGCGCTTTGACCACGCTGGTCTGGAAAGGAGGCAGTTTGATTGGTTCGATTGGTTCTCTCAAGACAACAAAACAATCCCTCGGGTGTTGAGACCTGTCGTTTGTAATGTAAGGAGGTGGCGCTCAGGGGCTGTGCATGTGGGTGTTTGAGTGAGAAGACACATAGGAGAACCAACAAGACAACCACAGCCCCCTTCATTATTGACGCATTGTGCCGAAAACATAAAAGAGCTGTTCCAGACTCGAAAGTCAGGAGGACTTTGAGAGTTATGCTTCGAAAACACCAACTGTGTTTTTGCGCAAAATAGTACGCAGCATCAAATAGATATGTGTGCAACACAAGTTCAACATTCACCTTAATTTCTGCTACCATTTCTGTCAATCCTTTTACCATACAGTTTGACGCATACACTACCGTTCAAAAGTTTGGGGTCACTTAAAAATGTCCTTGTTTTTGAAAGAAAATCGAATTTATTGTCAATAAGCTGATCAGGAAGGCTAGCTCTGTCCTGGGGATGAGCCTTGACACTCTAGAGGAGGTGGCGGAGAGACGGATCCTGGCCAAACTGCTGGCCATCATGGACAACGTCACCCACCCTCTGCACGCTATGGTTACGACGCAGAGGAGCACTTTCAGTCACAGACTGATCCCACCACTGTGTGCCAGAGAGCGCTACAGGAGGTCCTTCCTGCCGGCGGCTATGAGACTGTATAATGCCTCACCGGGGTGCCGTGCCGTCGGCAACATAGATCTGGAACTGTTGGGGTGCTAGGACCTAGTTTAACAATTATGCATCCATCCGTGAGTAACTCTGGTCCGTCAGCACTCATCCACTCAGGACCTATTTATTCATACAGGTCTGTATATACATACTCATGTACAGTTGTTATATTATATCACATGCAATATTGTAAGTAATTATTGGACGTAGGCATTCACTCAGGAATGCATATTAGTATCCTGCCAGTTGCACCTTTTCTCATTGCTTTTAGTATATCGAATGTGCAATAAGTGCAGTTGTCTGTAATTAAACCCTGCGCACTAAGGACTGTATTTTAAGGGAATTACTATTATTACCCCAAATGATATCATACACACATTTAGCTATTAAAGTATCTCTTCCTGTCATTTACCTGTACAGTTTGTGTAAACATGCAAGTATTCACTTATCTGTAAATATAACTGTATACCTAACTGTACAGCTAATTTAACCATGCAAGATTTTCACTTACCTGTTCATTTACCCAGTCTGTCTATTAAGTAAACTATTATTACCCTCGCTCATATCATACGCATTTTTAGCTACTGAAGTATTTCTCTGCCATCGACCTGTATAGTATAGTTAACCATCCAACATCCACCAACGTATAGTGTACATATTCAGCCAACCACCCATACTATGCAATGTCCTTTTTATAGCTTTTTTTTGCACTCCAGATATCTTGTATTTCTATACTTTTTCATACTGCCGCTCTATGTATCATGTACCATGTATCTGTCTTTTGTGTACTTTCGTTGTGGCATTTTGCACCTGCCCTGTGTTTTGTTGTAGCTGCTTGACAATGAAATTTCCCCCCCAGGGATCAATAAAGTACCTATCTATCTATCTATCTAAAATAACATCAAATTGATCAGAAATACAGTGTAGACATTGTTAATGTTGTAAATGACTATTGTAGCTGGAAACAGCTGATTTAGATATGTGTGCAACAAAAGTTAAACATTCACCTTCTGTTACCATTTCTGTCATCACGTAACGCATACAGTTTGACGCATACATTCGATAAATTCGATTATGCTTTAGCCAGACTAATAGTATCCTACAGTAGGATAGGTTGTGGCCTAGTAAAAACGATTTTCAGACCCCTGGCAGTAGAGGTCGCTGTTGACCTTGATGCGCAACTGTAGGCCCCTTTCCCCGATTGACCATGGGATGCTAAAGTGCTTGATTTCTGGACAAAACATTTGAGTATATTTTTTTTACATTTGAAATATTTTGCATATTTCTCGCTCTGAATTAGTCCTTGAAATCACTTCAGTGTTTTGTAAACTCTAATTCAAAGTTGTCACTGTGACTAAACCACAACATTTATTTGAGTTCAAACCATTTCCTTGTCAGCCCAAAGGTTCACTAAAAAGCATGTGCACAAGCCTTGCATTTCATTACAGAGGTAACCCTAACCCCAAATGTAGTAAATGTTGGGATACCTTCTGTTAAACTGTTTAGGTGAGGTGATAGAGCTAGAGTACAAGACACTGCAAAGATGTTGAAAATACATATCTTTGGTTGAAAATATGTATTTTCAACATCTTGGGCTCACTGGGAAGAAAAAGGGCAACAGTATGTAATCAATATGTTTTTGTAAGGCTTCCCATATGCTTAGCCTACTAAGCAGAAGTGGGAGGAGGAGGAAGTCGGAAATCTTTAATCTAACGCCCATCTCTCTTCCTTCCCATGTCGTCACAGTTGTCGGTCCTTCTGTCAGGAGTCACGTCTGGCAGATATAGAACACTCGAACACTGTCATGTGTGAGAAACGTTCATCTTAATAAAGGGGGGTTATGGATATCAGGACGTTAGTAGCAAGCTAACAAATTATTTCTGTTCTCATTGGAATAAGCATGGAAGTATAGAAAAATCTGAAATACAACCTCTTCTTTAAGGTTTTGAGTTTCTAGTTCCTAAAACAATCAGGGCAGCTTTCCCAGACCCAGATGAGCCCAGTCCCGGACTAATCTGAAGAGTCTATTAATATTAGTGTCGATGCAACATGGCATTAAGCATTAAATTCACCTTGAACAGGATCCCAATTTCTACATTACCAGACACACAGTGCTGCTGTGTTTGAACTGCTGTTGTTGGACTAGAAATGTATCCTTGGGTCCCCTGAGTCCTCACATAGTGAGGTCAGCCACACGGACAGGAGGATGCTGAACTCACGTAACCTGGGAAACATAGATTCACATTGAGATGGAGCCACAGAGAGAAACTTAGACCAGTCTCTCTCTACTGGGGTCGGGAGAAACGTTCATGTTATTCTGATCAGTTATCACTTTGAAGACACTAT